>PVKB01003105.1:0-224952 GCA_004027205.1 Ctenodactylus gundi
CCCCCCCCGCATCTTCACTGGACCCTCCCACCATCTGGCCCTTGAGGTTTTACTGCTTTACCATGGAATAACTAACCCAACTCACAGGGGAGTAACAGTTTAATTAAGTTCAGGGTGGTGGTCACTGATCTATAATTCCGAACTCCTTTTCTGAGAGGTCCTGGAAACTGAGCTTGGCTTCCTGCCTGCATCTATCTGCACCTTAAGCCTGGATCCCATCCTACTGCCCCACTGCATCTGGAGCTTGGGTCTTTTGTTTTAGGGTGTTCTGTAGCCTAGGCCGTGAAGTGACAGAGTCAGGCACGAGGGGCAGCCAATTGGGTTCTGCCTCCTTCTGAAGGTCTTGGCTGATAGGCTTTCCTGAGTCGTGAGTGGCTGTTTTTAGGCCTTATTGCCCGGTGATAGCTCCACAAGTTGGAGATGATCCAGATTTGGTTTGTAGACATACTTGAAGCTTTAAGGTTTTCCATAGCCGGAAGGGTTACTGGGACCCTCCTGCAGCTCTGAGCCATGACAGGAGTGACCGTGGGTCATGCTTTTGTGGTCCAGTTTTGTACATCATAAGCATTGTTAAGACACTTCAGATGTTTTTAGAAAACAGTTGGGGCCATGAGTATAAGTAACCCAGTGATCACATGACTGTTGGACTACCTAGAATTTATAGTGTGGAAGACCTAAGCAGTCCCAAGTTTTGGGATGTACAGTCCTTACTGGGCTTGGAGTGAACTCTTTTTGCAATTAAAAGAAGAAAAAGGGTCTCGGTGATTCAAGAGTTTATTTTTATTGTCTCATGAATTTTAAGCACCACTGACTATAATGGGAGATGCTTAGTATATTGAAAAAAAGGATCAGAATTCACCTGGTTGGAAACAAGGCTTTCTGTCATCTGTTCCCTGGGCCAGCACAGGATGCCCCTCACATCTTAGTCCAAGCTCTTAATGGCCCCTGCTCTTCAGTTGAGCAGCCCTGATTGAACGGGGCTCACAGTTAAGAGCGCCGACCCGGGGACCATGGAGGACGCTAAGGCTCAGCCAGCTCAAAATTGCCCATTTAAAAGCTGTTTGGTTGAATGTTCAGGTATCATCTTTCACTTGTATAATTTTTTTTTTAATTCAGCCACAGGTCTCCTGGACCTTTAGCTGAGTTTTGATTTTTCCAGGCTGTGGTGAAAGATGAAAGAGACATTTACTGGGTAGAAGAAGGAATGGGACATTGAACTCCTTTAAAATGATGCAAAGAAACTCTTTCTTCTCCCCCCCCCCCTTTCCGTTTCTGCCTTGGTGCTGACTTTGAAAAAGCCTTCCAAGGCAGGCAGTGGCCAAGGGAACGGGGAGCTTTCGTAGCTGCTTTCTGAGGTCGGGTCTGTCTTTCTTTCTTTCTGTCCTTCCATTGGAAATCTATCTTGGCACCGAATCATTTGTCGGTTGTCATGACGGAGGGATAAAGAAAAGGATGCAAGCAGCGAGCCAGCCAGTGGGCCTTTGTGTCTGTCCCTCTGCCTGGCCAAGAGATAACAGTTTTTAAAAGTCCTGTGTTTATCACGAGAGAGCAGCGTGGCCAGAGAGGCAGTGAGAGAGAGCCGGCAACCCTTTTGTGATGGATGGGTTGCAAACTTTTCTTGTGAGGCAGAGACAGCCCACAAGTTTGTCTCTTTCAAGAGGAGAAGAAATTTAAAGTGAAGCCTCAGAGAGATAAGTTTTTTTCTGTCTGGTGCTTCCTGTGAGCTTAACGATCCTAGAAGGACCCTGCAAATGGCAGAGACCTCAATTTCCCCCCCTTCTGGGCTCCCTAACTAGAGAGGTTTGCAAAGCTTAAGGGGATTAATGCTCTTTAAACCTCTGTACTGCTTCCTGCTCCTCATGGGATCGGGTGCTAATAAAGATGTACCAGCTTGGAAGGGCTGGTAAACACTGCTTTGTTGCCACGGCAACAGGCGAAACAAGACCAACGCAGAGTATTGCTAACAAGAGTCCTTATGATCAAGAGTTTAAGGAGGGGGAAAAAAACAGTTCTTAAAAATGCAGAGAGTCTTGGCGAGGTAATTAGACTTGGCGCTCTCAAAGTAAATTTATAGTTTTACGGAGCATTACTAGAGAGCCTTGTTGCTTGCAAAGTCATCCTCCATCAAGTTCAAGGAACGGCATAATCAGTGAGAGCCGCCAGCATCTGCCGCCGGCTGCGTTGCTGGGGTGAAGCTGGGCTGTGGCGTCCTGACATCCTCCCCTCTCTCCTCCTCAGCAAGGAGTTGCCGTGTGTGCGCATAGCTTGGGAAGTGACAGAAAGCTCTGTTTGCTGCATTCTTGGTGTTGAAAGGTATAAGGGAGTGTTCTCCACCTGCTCCGTGGTGTCCCGGATGTTGCTGTTAGGAACCAGGATGGTAGGTGCCAACGAACAGATGATGAAACGCTCCCTACACTTGGGCTCGGGACTGCCATGCTCTCTGCCACTGCAGCTTCAGGCTGATCCTGTGCTGTGTCCCTGTTACTGTGCCTGCTTCCCAGGAGGAGTTAAGGAACTTGCCCATAAGAATGCAGAGAGCCAGTAGCAGCGCTGGGATTTAAACCCGCGTGTGGCTGTGAAGCCTAGGCCCACTCGTAGCTGCCCTCATTTCTCGATGCTGGAGGGATCATTTTGGAGGCAGAGCGGTTCCAGCAGCTCTCAGAGGGATCTTCTGCCCTGAGAATCCAATATGCCAATACTTCTAGGTACACCTGGGACACTGTCCTTCCAGAGTATTTGGGCACTGTGCCAAACTCTTGGGAAAGGCTTCTGCTGCCCACGTGTGTTTTAAAGTCCACTGGACTGTGAGTGAGAGATAGGAAAGTGTGGGAAGGTGAGGTTCCCACCCTGATGTCCCCAGGGCTGCCCCTGGACCCAGCTACTGAGGATACATCTGAGGTGTCACCCTGAGTCATGCGTCCCACACACCTGTCTGTGCCACCCAGTTCTGGTTGCTGTGTGCAGTGCATCTCCAGCAACATCCCATGATACATTCAGAAGGATCTTTGAGAATTATGACCTGGATCAAGTCTGGTCCGGATGCCCTAGCATGGCCTCCAGGATACTGCTTGCCTACATTAATCCCTTGTCTGCCCGGGCAGCCTGCTCTGTGTATTCTGTGCCTGAGCCGCTCTTTGGCTACCAGGTTGTCTCTCAACTTTGAATACACACCCACCTACCTTTGGACTGACCCCCTAAGGCCTGTGGTTGCCTGCCTCTCCTCTCCTGAACCTCTGAGCGGATCATTTTTTGTCGACACTGGCTCTCTCCTTACAGGAGGACCTGAAGGCTTTATCTTCTTGCCATCCCCATCACCTGGGATATGATAGGTACTTGATACTTGTTTGCTAAAAGAAAGATGGTGTTTACCCTCACTGGGTTGTTATAGCAACAGATCTTCACTCCTTAAAGGTCCCAAGGTCACACAGCTGCCTTTCCGAGCCCCGCATGGATTCTCCTTTGTCCGCACAACCAGGGCAGCTGCTCAGCCTCAGACCTCCCGCTTTGTACTGTGACTGCTAAGCCTGTGTCCCAGTGATGCTGGGAGACCTGTCCTCTCGCTGCCCTGATGCTAACGCGTTGTCTGAACTCTGTTGCTTGTAAATTTCTTTTATGCTAATAAACTTGGAACTGGATTGGAATTGAGCAGGGACGTTGCCCAGTATCCATCAAGAATGTAATGGTAAACACTTAATGTGTGGACTTTCTTTCTTTTCTTCCCCACAGTATCAGTTTTCTTATTGAGTTTGGAAAGCATAGCAATTGATTAAGTTGCAGTGGAGCTTGCCCTAAAAGGAAATGATTGATAATCCGTTTAGGGCTGGCTTGCTTGCTTTTCCCCTCCTGATTTCCTTGGCCACTTTTTCAATTACCAGCTGTATTTAGCTTGGTTTGCTCGTCGTAACTCATTTCCCCTTCCTCCAGATCTGCAGGGAAGCTGGGATGTAATGTTGGAGTAGTGACATCTAATTATTTCTCTACGACATCAGTTAGAAATGCAGGAACACATCTTCCTTGAGGTGGGCAGATGAGGGACTTGGGCCGTGAAGCTGAACGCATCTTTGCTGATATTGGTCTTGCAGGTGGGGGTGAGTTTAGGGCATTCGGTGACATCACAATTCTGGTCTCCAGACTCAGAGCCCATGTGGCCCTCATGCCGCAAAGGTCATCTGATTGATTTCCCAAGTGGACTCTCTGGCTGGCTGCCATTAAATGAGCCTCAAAAGCAGCTCTCACTAGTGGGAGAAAAGCTATGCAAATGTACCGTGGCACTAAGAGCAGGTTCAAAGCCTTAACTTGAGAGCTGTGTTTTTGTTTATGTGCTCATATCTTATACATGGAGTACTTTCATCTGTCCACTTTTAATAGCTCCTCTGACAAGAGAAATGAAGTTAGCTTCTACCTTCATGCGCCTCCGTTAATGTCTGCACAGTGGTGGCTCTCACTCGGTGCTCACACATGTATGTTGTTACGCCTCTTTTCACGAGCAGGCGTGAGGTGTATGCGGTTTCCCTGTTTTACGGACAGGCCAGATGGGGTTGAAATGGTGGAAGGTTGTGTCTAAGACCATCTGGGATTTGTTGGGATATCTAGAGTGCCCATTAGCAATCTCTTCCTGCCTGCTGGAGAATGCACAAACCGAGCAGCCAGCCAGAGGAGCGGCGGTGGGCACACCCTCTCGTCACCTTCCTGAGAGGTGCGGACGTCGGGGTGTGCTGTGACTCCTGGTGCTGGGACACTCTGCGTCTCTGCAGCGCCCGGAGGGAAGGCGCTATGGAGGGATGGCACGTTAGGGGTTAGAGGGAGCACAGGGAGACTTGAGCTTTCTTTGTGAAGAGGTGCCCTCCAGAGAGAGAGAGCGCAGGAGTTGCTGCCTAGTGATCTCTCCCAGTTTACTGCCAGCTAAGTCCAGCCCTTTTGTGACAGGACTATTTCAGGAAAGAAAACAAAGCATAGCTGGATCTGGATGTTTTTCCAAGGCCATCACGATGGGGTCTCAAGACCCTGCTCTGGGGGCCAAGCACTAGCCCCTCACCCTCCTGGCTAATGTACAATATGCTTGGAATGAATTGAGTAAGCCAGTGCCACTCAGCTTACTTCTAAGTCACTTCCTGCCCATGAGGTACTCTGCAAGCTCAGGTTTACCATGGAGCCTTGTCCAGAAGGCATTTGGCCCAGGACAGGCTTGCTGTGGCCCACAGCCTGTCCCCCACGGTCCTGCACTGCCCCTGCCCCCGCCCACTGCACGGCCAGGCAAGGTTGTCTGGTTTGTTTGAGGGAGAAGAGGTCTCACAGGGTATCTCTTGAGATTGCAGAGTCCCTGATTCTAAACTGCCATTGATGAGGGAGAAGCAGCCCCAGTTTTGGTCAGAGTTAATGGGGTGAAGCAGCAACACTGTTTTCATTGGCACTGAAAATTTCTCCTAACTGTTCAGGTCCATAACCGAGGCAGCAGTGTCAGCAGATTGTCAGCATTCCAGAAAGCAGCTGTGAGTGCCGTAGTACCTCCAGGCTGCGGCTCCCACAGTCCCCTTCCGGGGCTCAGAGATGAATTTTGTCGAAGGATAAGGGGATAGGAGTGTAGGAGTGGCATCTCTAGTCCAAGCCCAACTCCCATTTTTCCAAGGATCCTGGGAGTAGAGAGCTTGCCTGCTGCTGGTGTAGGGAGCTGACAAAATATTTAAATAAAGGCTCCGGGGGGAAAGGACATGCTTAGATTACTAAAAGAACCTCTCGTGGTCATGGTCACAAATTCAAAAGCCTCTCTAATTACACTGATTCAGCACCACCATCTCTGGTCACCACACAGCCTCCCAGGGAGGTAAGACAGTGATCTAAAAATGGCCTACGAGCAGTCTTAAAAAGGCAGTTATGGATGAGAAGCTATAAATAGTATCTTTCTGAAAAATAGCAAAGACAGAGAGTTTCTCTTTGGGGTCCTGCTATTGAGCCCGTGTCCTGGACTGAGTAGGTTGAGGCAGGAGTGATCGTGCCTGTCCCAAAAGCTTTGAGTTCTTGGAGACCCCACTGTGCAGGTGAGACCCAGCCTGTTGTTTGCAGGCCTTGCCTGCTTGAGCTACCCACCCTTGGGCTGATTTTGGTCTTTCCTGGTGGCCTAACCACAGACAGCCACCGCTCTCAAGTTACGCATCCCTCAGACCCTGGCTCTGGCCAGCCCAGCCCTCCTGTTGGTTTGAGGCCCTTGCTCTGGTAGGAGACACAGCCCTCTGGATTCTGCCTGCTCTTTTTAGAGGTCCGCAGGGAAGGAACTTCCAGTCCTTCTCAGTTTGCCTTGCATGTATCAAGAACTCAGAAGTCTTTTGATGTTATTTTAATTCATACTCTCTGTAATTTGGAATCACAAAAGGGATATATATTACTTACTGCTCAAAATCAACACAGACATCAACAGGATAATAAAATGGAAGAGTGTCTGCTCTGTCCACCCCAGAGGGAGCGTTTGGGTTCAGGCTCATCTGTGTGAGGACAATGTTTGGAATTAAGCTGAGGAAAATACCGAGGATGGGGTGCCAAGAAGACAGGCCCTGACATACTTTTTATCAGTCTGTCATTCTTTTGTCTCATCCCCTTCTCCTTGATGACAGAGGTTTCTCTGGTTGCCTCCATGGCACTTGGATAGGACAGTTTCAGGCCCTGTGTTCCCAGGCTCATCGCAGTCTGTGCATAGTCACACATGGTCTTGGTAATAAATATTCAAACCTTTGAGAGCCATTGATTATGCAGGAAAAACAAAAGGTATGGTGACAGCCTGCAGCCCACTTGATGCCTGTCCAGCACCTTTGCCTTGGTCCTGCTCCTGGACAGCTAAATCCTAGACTCTGGTTAGAGCCATCCCATCTCTACCAAAGGGCCAAGGCAGCAGGACATCTGAGGAGAGTGGCCACAGTGGCTCAGGTGGCAGCATCTCCATGGGCTGCCCATGCACCTGCAGGGGTGGGGCTTCATCAAGCAGGAGCCAGGACCACCTTGCCAGTGTAACTCCTCAGCTGGGAATGGTTGGTGCTGTAGCGCATCAGTTCTTCACTGAAGTGCTATCGGTTCTCTTGAGGGCCCTGACCATCTGGATTTGTGCTGTGCACACACCATGGTAACAGGTTTTAAAGTAGAAATGCATGTGATTATGGAAGATCAGAGATAGAGCAACAAGGACACAGCTTCCAGTTGGTTTTGGTATCTCTTGGTATAGTAGTATCTCTCAGTAGTAAATATGAAAACAACCTGTTATGCTACTTGGAATCAGTTCATTATGTCATGACATCATGACTTGTCCTACCAGCAGGGTGCTCATCGTCTTTGAGGGGAAATTTTCCGCCTTTGAAATATTTTGCAGGGTAGTAGAAGAGGAAGGTTTTACACTCATCCCACCCCCCAACACGTACGGTGTCATTTCCAAGGTGGGAGTTTATTGTCTCGTGTTCTCTACCCAGCCCTGGAGAGGGGATGGGTCCGAGTAGTACACCAGACTCCACAGGTATTTACAAGGTCACTACATGGACATTGTCCACTATTACTCTGTTTGTACTACTTTCTCCCCCGCCTCCCAACAGGAGTGGCCAGGGAACAAGGATTCAGGTTGATTGCCCAACTTGAGAAATCCCAGCTTTAACCACATACCAACTGGGCCACCTTTGGCCAGCCACATAAATAACTGCTCTGGGCTTCAGAGTCCTCAATCACAGAGCGGGAAAACCTTGGTACTCGCCTCTGAAGATTACCGAGAGGACTCTTTAGATTGTGCGGGTGCTTTCCTTAGTAGACCTAATGAGGACTCAGTAAAGACAGTGGTTAGCACAGTCGCAAGCATGCCTGGCAAGTTGACTTTGGTTACCTGACCTCTGCTGAACATTGTATTGTAGGGCTCTGTTCTCTGAGCATTCTGGGGAAGGAAGGAAGCCAGTTCTGCTCCAGTAGACGTAGAGTGGGAGAATGGAAAGCCTCCACCTTCCTCAGCCATATGGGAGCTGCACTGCGGGGCTGTGACTTCCTGGTGCTCACCCAGTGAAATAAATAGTGGTGAGGTCAGTACCTCTGCCTTTCCAGAACTTTCTGCCCAGGCCTGTATGCACGCCTAGGGAGTTGAATATCGAAGGCTCTTCTTTTCCCATGGTCTGTTCTGAAGCAGTGAATGAAGAGACCCCTGAAACCCACAGGAAACGAAGTGAGCCCATGAAACCAGAGCCCCGAGGTAGGGAGATTGCCAATGCGGCAGACCTGGGTCCTTTTCAGATCATGAGATCATGAATAGAACATTTGCTCTCCGTGCCTACCTGACTGGAACATAGTACACCTGTCTGGGCTGATCTGCCCCATCTTGGCAGCCCCCAGCAGGCCCCCAGTATCATGGCGGACTTTGCTTTTGCACCCCAGCCTTCCTGCTTTCCAACCCAGCGTGTCCATTTCTGTGCTGTTTACGCTGAGTTAAGGGTGCACCTGTGGGCCTGAGGTGCTCCTACCCATGGCCCCACTTGTCCTTTCATCCCCTCTACACACAGGCTGCAGTGTGAACTCTGCCCAAGGGCATTCTCATCTTTTTTGGGCCTCTGTGGGCAAGAGGCTATGTTTACAAGGGGGCATGGCTGGTAGTCCAGGGGTAAGAAAGCTGCAGGAAGGACAGGAACAGGGGGCAGCAGAGTCACAGCCTGTTCTCTGGGGATGAAGTGCCAAGAGCAGTCTTTGCTGCCCCTCCTGAGAAGGGCAGAGAGGGGTCTGCCTGCATGTTTATTAAAAGTTTCAGAGACCCAGAAGATGTGTGCCAAGGCGACAGCTTGTGGCATATTAGTCATTTTTAAGGATGAGGAAACTCCCACCAAAAGAGAGATGGTTCATTCATTGTTTGAATTTGCTGCTTTTGGAGCCAACAGATTGAAATTCACGTTCTGGTTCTTTCTGTTTACTATATCTGTAAGTTGTCTAACATATGTAAGCTTTGCTTCCTTATCTATAAAGTGGGGACATGAATAGTTTTTGAGGTAGTAATTGCCATCAATTAAATGAAGGAACGTATAAAGAGCCTGGTGTGTAGAAGTGTCCTGTAACTATTAATGGCAGCTGTTGTTTTTTCATCTGTGCATCCACCCATCCATCCGCACTCCAGTAAGCATTGATGGAGCCTCTACCGCCTGCCAAATGCTGTGGCATCCCAGAAAGTTCCCAAGTGGATCCTGGAATAGAAGCTTGTGCAGCTAAAGACATCTCAGGATTATACCATCCAGGCCTGTAGAGTTCTCTTCTTGTGGGCTCATTGTACACAGAGGGAATAAGCTTTTCTTGGCAGAAGCATTGCTTGCCAGTCCTGAGCCAGCCCTCACCTAGGACATTGGCCTCTGCAATTGCCCCGGCATTGCTTGCGGCCTAGAACCAAGGACATCACTCCTCTAGACAATGGGTCTAGAAAGGCCCTTTCTTAGAGCAATAGCATTATAGCAGTGACAGGAACTCTCGTCTTTCCAGCAGAATGCATCCACTTCTCTACATGTTGGCCCACTTTCCAAAGGGTGAAGGAGAGCCATCATTTAAAGATACTATTGGGGGGGGGGGGTGCTTTTTATTTCACCACTGTAAAACAAAACAAAAACAAAACCACAGTCACTTCCGACATTGACAGCAAGCCGGTAGCTCACAGATCAGATCCTCAGGGCCTGCATAATGAATGGAGAAGCCTTGCTGTGTGAATTGCACACAGACATTTTCATACCGATGGCTACAGACCTTAGAGGCTTGTTCTCGTTAGTGATTTAATGGTTTCTCCTGCTGGTTCTTTTTGTTTTGTTTTATGTTTTATTTTGAGATAGGGTCTCACTTTGTAATTCAAGCTAGTCCTGAACTCACTATGTAGCCCAGGCTGGCCTTGAACTCACAGCATTCCTCCCGTCTCAGTCTCCCAAGTGCTGGGATTACAGGCATGTGCCACCATGTCCATTTTAAGTCATGCAGGGGGCTTGCATTCAGGGCCTTGCACTTAACTGGGGAGGCACCCTAACTACTGTGCTATTCCTCTAGCCCTATAACTCAGTAGACATTCACCCGGTGGGGCCTCTCCCCAGCCCTGTGAGGTAGGGACTGCATTTACAGATGGAGAGAGATAAGAGCAGATAGACACTGTGCAGAGCCAGGGAGCTTAGCACAGAGATAAGGCCTGAGCTGGGGGTTCAGCTCAGGACCCCGTAGCCCATTTTCCTCCCATTGACCCGCCCTCTCTCATAAATAGCGTGCTGATAGGTAAAATTCACTTGTTGTCAGATAATTGCCTGTCCTTCCGGCTGTGTCCTGTGGCCTTTCAGAATTTTGACAGTCTTAACATATCATGGCCGCATTTGTTCCTTTGTTTCTCAGTCTGTGTCACACACACATACACCGAGGCCTCTGTGCACATGAGCCTCGTCCTCAAAATGCAGGTCTCTGCATTTTTCTGCTACCGCTGGCTCCCTGGCCCCAGGCCCGCCGCCCTCCCCGAGGGTATGCTGGTTAAGATTCCATTGTCTGGCCTGTTACGTGCTCCACTGAACAGCCCACCTGAGCCCGATCGGGCCTGGGCGCCTTCTCTGACGCGTGTCACATTTCCCAAGCACAGCTGATGAATAGGATGTCTTTTCTGACCAGGCCCCTCTGTGTGTCTCTCTACACAACCATACCGTTGTCTGGAGACACAATAGCTCCTCTGTCCCCGGGTGCTCATCCTCGCCACCTGTGCAAGGGGTATGCTACCTTTCTGCGTGCGTCATGCTGTATCGGAGCACAGATGGTTGGGTTTGAGTGCAACAGTAATTAAGAATTGCCAAGAGCTAACCTATTTATGGGCGTTGGCCCAGGACGGCCCGGAAGACTGTCTCGTGCCTCCTTGTGCCAGTTCTTGGCTTGCGTTCTTTGTCTCTGCGACCTCAGATGCTTTCCTTTTAGCTGGGGGATTTCTGGATATGTGGGTCCTTCCGTCATTAAGAATACTGTGTTGGCGGAATGGGAAGCTCTGCCTTTAGGGCTTCAGTGGTTCCTGAGTGGCCTAAAAACCTAGTAAGGGAAGGCAGAGGCCTGAGGTTATAACCTCTTGGGCTATGTTGTTCCACCTCATAGAGGTACTCAGAGTCTGTCTTGCAGTCTTGGGAGCCCAAGGTAGTCTGAAGATAGAGCTGCTGCTGGGGTCCTGTGCCCTCAGGTGAGACTACTTAGCAGAGTTGGAGAGCTACAGTATATAAAGGGGGCCCTTACCTTGAGAAGTGGGGACTCTCATGGTTACTGAATAACTCGTGCTAATTTTGCTCATTCAGTAAATGGCTGCACATAGTAGGTATTGATTCAAATTAGTATGAGCCTGTTCACTCTCTTTCCTACTTACCAGCACTTGCATGTTGCTTTTTATGTACTGAACACAAATCTCTTGGTGCCAGTCACGATGCTTTGGGTTGTTAGTTACCTTCCGTGTGTGTGTGTGTGTGTGTGTGTGTGTGTGTGTGTGTGTGTGTGTGTGATCTCACTGACTTCATTAACAACTGTTCATGGAGCACTCCCCAGCTGCTTGGCATATGTTGCCATATTTTGTCCTCACGGAGATCTTCGTTGATAGGTGACAGCATTGAGCCTTAAGGTTGGCTATTTTCTGTTTTGGTTTGGGGCAGTAGGGATTTAACACAAGGCCCTCATTCTGAACGTCTCCAGCCCCTTTTTGTTTGTTTGTTTGTTTGTTTGGGACAGGATCTCCCTAAAGCTACTAATTTGCCTAGGCTGAGCTCACATTTGGGATGTTCCTGCCTCAGCCTCCCAAAGTGCTGAGATTATGGGCTTGCACCACCAGGCCCGGCTGAGGGCCGTTCCTTCCAAAAGACCACCTAGTATACATCCCCAGTGGCACATCCATGAACCAGGATGCCTGGCGTTGGGCTGTACCCCCCACGCTCTGCACCATAGGAGCCCCAGCACCCGGCCTTGCGCCTAGATCATGTTGATGCTTGCAGAGGAGAGGAACGAGCTCAGAGTGAAGTTCTCTCCCGTCAGTGCGGCACTCAGGGCATCCCACATGTCCATTCTGGCCAGTTCTCCCGGCCACACCTGCGTTTCTCCCGGGTTCGTGAGCCACCTCATGCTTCCTGCTGTGCTCCCAGAGACCTCCAGACTTTTGCGCTCCCGTCCCTCTCCCTGGACTGCACTTCCTGCCTCTTTTAGAAGCCTCTTGTCCAGTGCTGAGCACCGTGTACTCAGACAGCGGATCGGACGGCCGCACTCTTGCCTGTTGTCGCCCTTTCTCTGCCCCGCTCCACCCCAGCTCCATCCTGTAGTGCTAGGGTGGTTTGCTCGTCCCTTACCTGCCAAGATTGAGGATCTTTCTGAAAGTAGGGACACTTCCTGTTTTGTACCTCCGGGATGAGCAAGCACCGTGCCTGGCACAGCAGCCAGGCTCAGCAGGTACTTCCTGAGTAAACGGGGTTAGTCTGAACAGCTTCATGGAGCAGTTTCTGCTGTGCCTGTACCGGCTTCAGAAGCAGAATTAGAGCGACAGCATTTCAGGCAGATGTCCCCTTCACTATTCTCCCCTTTTCCAGGCTCCCTGGGTTTGGTGAAAATAGGCTGTAGTCCGGAGACATCCCTGTTGCCTCCCAAATAGCATCTGTTTGCTTTCCCAGGGAGGGTAGCGATCTCTGATGAGTGAGAAGAAGCGAAAACCCTCTTCCTCGTGCTGCCTGCATGTTGCGGGGCACTTGGGCAGATCCCCGAAGACCTCCTCACACACTAAAGGAACCAGGGCTGCGTGAGGATGTTACATTCACAGATAGAGTTCAAGGTAGAGCAGCCCTTTGGATTTGGAGAAGTTGAGAAGTGGCGCAGAGGACCTTGAGACCTAGAGCTTGGGTGTGGCTTCCTCCTTGGAGGATGAGCCCTGTTCTTGTGAAGCAAGACCCATCTTGAGCATTAGAAACACGGCAGAGGAATATGTGCTTGAGGCGTAATGTAAGCTAATTCCTTCTGGCACAGCCCCAGACATCTTGATTAAATGGCCTGTGAAGTACTGAGATATCTTGATAATGTACGTCTTACATTTGATTATATAATCAATTATGTTTCTCCTAATAAAATTTAAAATGAGCTAAAAAAACACCACAAGAAGCCTGAGCCACATGTGAAAAGGTCTGCCGACCAGCGTAAACAAGCCCCTTGGCACCCTGAGCCATGCCTGCGCCTTCAGAGGACAGATTCAGACTAAGGCACAGAACGAAGCCCAGCGTTCCTTCCCGAGACAAAAAATGGTTTGATTCACTCTTATCACTGAGGTTCCGGGGATGTGGCTGGTCTCGCGGTCCGAAGTGAGACGAGAGCGCAGCGGAGCCAGGCTTGCCCGTGAGGCGGCCACCAATCCCGGCTGGGCCACCAGTTGGTTTACAAAACAGTGTGTTCCGAGGCGCACCGAGGGCCTCGCACAGCCAATTAGGAGAGTCCCTGCATGGTTTTCTCTGCCTGCCTCTGCAGCAGCTGCGCTTGCAGGGGAGGTGGCAGACTTAATAGAAGGGGCATGCTCAGACCCATTCGTCCGGGGAGTGGAGGAGAGGGACCCGCGGGCTGTCTGCATCGATCCCCTGGAGGGTGACATTCCGTTCCTCTGAGGACATCTGCGTGTGGCAGGGACCTTGGGATGCTTGGGGGACAAATGCTCGTCCTTATTAACGGGTGGAAGGGTCTATTCCAAACAATCCATTCGGTCCCGCAGACTCGCTGCTGCAACATTTTCGTTTCCGTTTAAGACATTGCTATCAACCAGTTGGAATATAAGCCCCGAGTATCGCAGGGAGTAATCTAATTAGTATGAAGTCAATTCAGTCGCTCCTTTTGTATCTCGTGATTAAATAAGTGGGGAAAATGGCTTGAAAATTAGGTGCTAGAACGACCCAATTACATTTCTGTAGCTTTTTGTATTCAATTTCATAAACAATTTTGCTCTTCGCTGGTTAATCAGTGAATGCCTTTTTCCAGTTTGAAAAGCACTTTTGAAATTATAATGCAATTAAATTGTGTGTGGATGTTCTGGCATAGCGAGTGTGAAAGCCGGGGGCTTGGCAGGCCGCCATGTTGTACCTTGACTGTAATGAGTCCCCAGGCTGGCAGCTTGCGAGTGTCATTCATAATATTGTCCATGCTGGGTTACTGTAAAGTGCTGTTGCCCTAACCGGCAGTTAACCAGCAACCGCCAGTCCCCTGTCTTGAGCACGGTGTGCAGGCTTCATGCAGCAGGGCTGTGCTCCAGGGGTGACAGGACGGCAGAGCT
Source organism: Ctenodactylus gundi (assembly GCA_004027205.1). NCBI lineage: Eukaryota > Metazoa > Chordata > Mammalia > Rodentia > Ctenodactylidae > Ctenodactylus > Ctenodactylus gundi. Next base: position 14,267 of record PVKB01003105.1, read on the forward strand.
GCTTCCACAGCCCACTGAGCCCTTGGAAAGTTGGGTGTCTTCACGGTAGATGAAAAAGCTGTTGCTTCAGAGGTGATACGCTTACTTGACCCCAGGAAGGAATAGAATAAATGTGTTCGTCCTCTGCTGCTTGACCTTAGAGTCTCTTAACTGTCTCATTACAACAGGTGATGGAGAAAGGAAGAGATACACGAAGCCTTGAGCACCTTGTTGTGTGGCCAGCACATGACATAAATGCCTTCACAGAGTCCTTACACTAACATTGTAAGGAAAGTATTCTTTACGCTGTTTCATAGATGAGGATGTTAGGCACAACAGGATTCATTAAGTTCTCTCAAGTACTCACACTGAGATTGAGACCTGAATTTTAACTTCAGAACCTGTGTTCTTTCGTTATTTTTATACACAGAAGAAAAACTGCAGTGAAGAGTAGGAGGCCGGATGGAGCTGGTAGCATGAGGCCACTAGTGGCTTGGCACGAGCCCTCCCTGTTTTGGGAGGGTGTCCGGGAGCCCAGAGGAGAAAGCTGTGTGGAGAATGAAGTGTGCTTTACGTTATTTTACCCCAAATAACTATTTAACCGTATTTCCACTACTTCAGAGATTTAAGTGTGAATTAGGATGATCTGTAAAGGTACCGTGGCTCCAGAATAAGAAGTTGAGCCAAGGTTAGGATAAAGAGAAAACCCCAGGGGAAACATTGACCATGGCATAATCCAGCAGGGAAGGTCCTTTACCAGCCCCCAGATCTTTCAGGTCAGTCAACAGCAAAGACTCTCTACTTGGAAGAGGCAGACCCCAAAGCACCTCATAGCACAGCCACAGGAAGTAGTTGGATCATTCGGATTCTAGAACTTTCTTTCTTAGTGACTTTTAATGGCTCCACTCGTAACAGTTAACACTTAGTTTCTGCTTATAATCTCTCTTCTACCCTGGAGATTCTTTTTCCTGCTAGAGACCTTCAAACTACACCTAGTTTACTGGAAATGAGTGTCATTAAACTCCTACAGGGCCCTTTTCAGCACATTTCTTCATGTTAAACTTAACGTGGAATCTCAACCAAAGGAGAAGTACCTGTAGTAGCCAGGTTACTGTAATGCCTGCTGAGTGGGAATGACAAGCTTTACACCAAGGCGGCCCCTGGGAGACTGGAGAGCTGCGATGGTGTTTATTGGCGAGAGAAAAGGTCGGGAGGTAGAAATGAGCACACCTGAGTCTGCCTGGCAAGGGAGGAGCCGGGGGGCCGAGGGTGAGATACAGGGAGCAATCTTGGACTTGGGAAGGCTGTTGCATATTGTAGCCTCCTTTTAAAATTTTTTTGGCTTCATGCCTGGGAGATCTTGGGTCAGGTGCAACATCTGTTTGGCAGGAAAGCTCCCTGAAGCTAGGATGGGGAGGTGAATGGGGTGGGATGGTGGATTAGAGAGAGGAGGGAAGATAGGGCTCCTGGGACTAAGCTTGGATTTAGTTGGGAAGCATGTTAGTAACTGCTAGCATGTGCTTCTAATCATCCACTTGCCAGATGTTCCTGGAGTGGGAAATGGAGGGGTCTTGCGTGATCGTTCCCTGATGGGGAGTAAGGCAAGTAGCTTCCAATTGGAAGTGGGCTGTGGTTTGCTTGCCAGGTGTTTGCTCCTTACTAGAACATCTGGAGAGAGGCGGGTAAAAGGCATCTCTGCCCCAGCTTGGAGCCTTGGGCAGCTCTCGCTGGTGGGGCCTCTGAATCCTGGACATGCTGGTGAGGAGAGGAGCCATGAGAGTCCTCGGAAGCGACCCCTCCCTTTGCAGGTCCTGACCCACTTCAGAGCTTGAACCACTGAGACTGACTCCGAAGCTCCAAAACAAGACATTTCACATGGCTGGGCTGACACAGCACCTATTTCTGGCGAGATACAAGTTGTTCACGTTGTTCCTCACAGGAAAAAGCAAGAACACATGTATAGGAAGATGAGGAGTCAGCTTTTGGCCTGATTTTTGGTCCAGAAACTCAAATTGCCATTCCGAGGTGTGGTGTGGTTCTGGGAGATCTCACAAAGATCTCACAAGAAACATGGAGCCCAAACAAATGAACCTGGGGCCCGTCTGGCCATACGAGCTTGCACGTGGAGTGAATGGAACAACCACTGATCCTCCCAGCAGAAGTGGCCTCTCAGGAGGTGCGAGATCCTCAGCAGCAATAGCGTAGACCCTCCTGGGCCCTAAATGTCGGTCCCATTGGCAAGGCTGACTGGTCAGGCAGAGCAGGGCCGGGACGCAGGCCTGCCTAGCGAACCAGAGAGAGGCCTGTCAGCCACGTGCAACGCGCACTCAGAACACTTAGAAAAGCAAACTGAAAGGAAATTACGGAACGTTCACATGATGGATTATTACACATCCATTAAAATGATGTTTACAGAGAGTTTTTAAATGACATGTGAAATGCTGATGACATAATATTGCATGAAAAAAGCTATAAAATTTACACACTCTGTGAATCACGTCAGAATTAGAATCACCTGGGGAACTCTTAAAGAATACCAATTCCTAGGCCCTGCCTTCTACCAAGTCAGTCAATCAGAGAGGGTACGGGGTGGCGGCAGCAGGGCATCTGTGCCTCTTAAAGAACCCCTGCCCCCCCATCCCTAGGTGACTTTGATGTGACTGCATAGAATACTGTGTGTAGAAGAAGAAAAACTCTCCAGGTGCCACCAGTAGCTTCCCTTGTGAAGGAGCTACGGGGTGGGTTAAAGTCTGTCCTTGGTCCTTTGTGAATTTTTCAAAGCTTGGCAGGGAACCTGATCAGAAGTCAGGGTGGGGAGCTGCCTGCTTATAACCCTGGGTTCTGCTGGAGACCCAGATCATTCCCTTTCCTCTCCTTGGGCCTGGCCCTTGGGATTCTGTTATTTTGGGGGTTTATTTTGTGCAGTCAGTATTGAGGACATCTTGCCCTTTATCGCATCTTTCGGGAAAACAACCTATTTGAGACAAAGGGGGAACCCTGGCATTGCCCCAACGCTGTCCTTGCTCCTGTGGAGGTGGCCTGAGTTTATGGGTCACCAGAGTAGAGATGGCGTGGGATGCACGCTAGGCATGAGCCACACCTCGGAACGGCCCCTGCTGGACCCTGACTGAGGACTGCTGGGGGAAGAAGATGGTAGGGACAGTAGGGACACCTCCTAAGGCATCTCCTGCAGATACGGGCAAAGCCTGAGCCGTGAATTGGTTTGAGGCCTTCTGCCAGCTACGGCTGGTGGCTCATCTCTGCTCCTAGGAGTATGCACTCAGCCATGGGCAGCTGCCTCTTTGCTACTCTAGGTCCTGAACAGAGGAATGGGAACGTGAGCAGTGCTTTATTTTTGAAGCCATGGCAGCTCTAAAAGGAATTGAGCTTCTGCCCCTTCCCCATTATTTTGTCATGAAGTTCCAAGGAACCTGAGGCAGAGAGCACACTACTACTTACCTCCTGCTGCCTGTCACTGTGGAGGAGGGGACAGGCGCCCTGAAGGGGAGAATTCAGCCACACCTCTCTTTCCTGTGTGTTCAGTCTTCACAGATTGCTCCGACTTTGGGACCAGGGCCATGAGCAGACCAGTGACAGCAAAGGGGGAAAGTACAGTCCCTGCTCTGAAGGGAACATAGCGCCCCTCCCAGGACCCACGGAGCCTGCCTCCCTGGTCACCCTTTCTCCTTCCCCAGAGGGCCTGTTTCCTGCAGACCCGGTGTTGTTATACTGTGCCTTTCCCTCTAGATGCGTGAGATCCAGTGAGAGACGAGATCCAGACTCCTCCCCTTGTCCATTTGATTCATCGTGAGGCTATGCCTCGGTTTCCTCTTGGTTTGACATAGCGGTAATAATCCCTTGTGAGATCTCTCATTGGATGATTGTGAGGGTACAGTGAAATAACCTATGGGAACGATTTTTGAAAAGACAGTGGTAAAATAATAACAGTAATTATAATAATGACACATCGAGAGCAAATCCAGACACTCGTCAGTTCTTTTTCTCCGATTCCAGCTGGGCAGGTGAACAGCTCACACCAGATGGGAAAATCAATACTGTCTACAGCCGACCATGTACTTCTAGCCTATGGGTGAAGAGAGAATCCCAAGCCCTCTCTTCACAAGTCCTATCGACCTGACCACAACTACCCTTGTTCTCCCACCCCAACAGGAGGGTGCTGTATAATTAGGGCAGGTCATTTTTTCCTCTCAGCCTTGGCTGGTGAGGTGTGGGGCTGGAAGGATCCCTAATGCCAAAGAGTGGGTCAGTGGAGAGACCAGTGAAGATGAGTAACCCTAACAGGTGTGTGCTGCAGAATCCAGTCATCAGGCTAGAGCCTGCGGGGAAATGGAAAGGGTTATGGCATTGCCCGGGAGGCGTGTCACGGGTTTGGATAAGGATTCAGAGGTTTTAATCTGCAAAGCTATTTAGGTCCCAATAGGTCAAACTGAGAGGATTATTTTGAACTTCGCCCTCTCCTGAAAACATTGAGCTTGCTAAACAAGATGGTGTTTGCCACCAGCAGCCTGGAAAGGAGCAAGGACAAAGCCGCCAGCAGGAGAATTTGGAGCCCAGGGCTGGCGTTCAGTAGTTTTTGTGGGGGCACAGTCTCATGAGAACTCTTAGTTTCTGAAGAGTTGCTTTCTAAAAGACCAATCTGTTTATCCTTTTCCATTAAGGAAATCTGTCTTGAATTAGTCATTTTGTGCTTGGCTTATCTCTGTTTTGTCACCTTGAAGCACAGCTGATTCAGCCTTAGGTACTTCCTGGCACCTAAGCAGGTGCTAAGCCAATCCTGGTTGTTAGGAAGGAATGTGGTATGTCGTGTGCAAAGAGCCCACCTTGCCTCGGAGCTGGCACGTCTACTGTGATGGCTCCCACCTGCCAGGTGGGGGCCGAAGACTGAGCTCGGCTGACCTCTGCTCGTCAGCGTGGCGCCACACTTGGGTAGCACCTGCTCCCCGCCACCCTGATTTAGAAGAGTCCGGATTTAGGTTTCTGTTGTAAACTCTATTTTTAACTACACCAAGCGGAGACCTGGCTGGGGTAGCTGTAACTTGTGCGCATGAGGTGCAGCATAGTGGTAACAGGCATTCCCTCTGGAACTGCCGTGCAAGTGTGGACATGTCCAGCAGTTGAGCCTGAGGATCCCAGATGTGCCCTGGGACCCTACTCAGAGAACAGACAGGAGCCTCTCACTAGGGTCTAAGTGAATACACCCAATGGAAAGGTGAAAGTGGCCCCGGGATATCTCCTTCGTGCACTTCACGGTATTCATGGTGACCCCATAGTGACCCCATCTGCCCTTGCTTTTGAGCTTTGATTACAAGTTAGTATAAAGCTACTCTCTTAGACCAAAAAAAGAGAGATATTCTTAACATCCACAGTTCATAGGTGCATTGAATCTTATAATGACCTATGAAGCTCTCGCAGTTACTGTAATGACAGTACATGGTAATTATATTAGTAGCCAGCAACTTCTGCTTGTTGATCCCATAAGCTATGTCCCAGGGAGGGAGGTTGTTATTAGGATTCCCATTTTTCAGATTCATTCATTCCATTTTGATAAATGTGTGTCAGAGGTGTAACTTCCTAGGTACCCGGAATTCAGCTGTGAACATGTGTACTAGAATCTGCCTTCAGTGAAGAAACTGAGCCTGTTGAGGTCCTATGAGTTGCGCAGGGTGATAGGACCTCAGAGGAGTGGTCTAGGGGGTCTAGACTCTCTGAGCATTTATCTGTTAGGTTACCAGTCTATCATTGGCCTCAGTCATATGGCAGCCTATTCAGGGCTGTGTTAGCACTGAGCCTTCTGCTTATTCCGATTGCCCTTCCAAGGACCAATAGAGAGGAAAGCCCAGCCTTTAGAGACAGACAGACCTGGGCTTGCATCCCAGCTCAGCCACTCGCTGATGGAGAGAAGCCACCAGCAAGTGACTTCAGTTTGCTAAGCACCCTGTTCCTCGTTTGTCCAAATGAAGTAGCATTAGTGCCTCGGGGTCAGCTAGAAGGATTAGAAGTCATGCATACACAAGGGCTGGTAGGACTTACTGCCGAATAAATGATGGTGGTGATGTGATAATGATGATTGTGACCCAGTAAACAGAAGCCAGGTGGGAAAGGAAGGTGGCTGGTCCCAAAGAGGACTAAGTCAGGAGGTGGCTCAGGGCCTGCTTCCGGGTGCCAGGATTGTCCAGTCCAGCTTGCCCCCTCCCCTCTGTGCTTCCCCAGCCCCAGCACTTCCCCATTGCAACTCAGCCGTGCGGTACCTCTGGAGAGAGCTGATGGCCAAGGAAGGTATTACTTAGCTCCTGGCATTTCCCCAGCCTTTCCTGAGACCTCCGCCACTGTCAGCTCTTCCCTGTCACTGTTTGGTGACGTCCCTTTACAAGCCAGTGGAATGGAAAAAGCAGGTCCATTAGACCTCCTGGCTGGCAGAAAATCAAGAAGTCAGGATCAGAACTACAGGACCCTCATGACTGTCCAGTACAGGTCCCTGAATAGGGACACCTTCCTCCCAAGGGGTGGGCTGTGGGCAGTGAGTAGAAAGTCCAGCACGAATCCGTGGTCATCATATTTTAGGTTAGGAGTGCTATTCTGGGACCCTTATAATGGTCCTTCCAGCCTCTCCTAGTGTAGTCATCTTGGAAAGAAAGGCTAGACCCGTTGTAGGTGCAGCAGTAGCAGGTGACATTGGGTAAGGCAAAGGTCCTCTCTGGGTGTGTTTATCCTGCCTCCTTCCTTCTACCAAGTACAGGGAGCTTCTGGCTGATCAGTCCTAGGATATGAATAGGGCAATTGCTGTCCCAGGCTTGAGAGACGCATCCACCCCTCGGCAGCCCTTAGAGCCGGTGACTCATTCACAGAGAGATCATGATTGGGAGATCCAGAGCTTTGTCTGAGTTATGTGTCTGTGACACTATTTTCCCTAGATGCTCAAACATCCTGACTTGAAGAAGTGGCAGAGGCAAATTTGCCACTTGGGTTGGTATGGTATTTCAGAAGGAACAGCCAGCTATACTTCTTCAGAGTCATCTTTCAGGCATTGCTCAGCCCTTCCAAGCTGCCAGTGCCTGGCACAATGTAAACATTCACCAAAGCCTTTTCTAATGGGCTTTCCAGAGAAGGGAGGTTTTCAGGGCTCCGATTAGCCAGGCCCAGTGTCCCTGGAGCCGACTTCCTTTCTGCTCTTCGTTCTCTGTCCTGGGGACCAGGCACTAGGAAAAACTTGAAAAAGGAGGTGGTGTTGGAATGAGGAAGGAACCACGAACTCCTTTTCTTAGTGGAAAAGACTTGGTTTGAAACTGACTGCCTCTGGTCATATCATTTGTATGTTAGAGAGAAGCAGACTGCTGGCCATCTTCCAAAGCCGTTCATTCCCGTAATCAGTATTTGCCGAGCACCTGCTCCGTTCTGGGCACTGATCAGGGTGCTGGGGTGTCGTGGTGACCCAGGCCAGCAGCAGTCCTGGAGCTCACCCCATCACTCCATGCTTTGCACACTGGCTGGGGTGGTGGCGGTTGGCGGGGGTGGTTATGGGTTGTGGTTTCTTCCAGCCTTGAGAGGTGCTGGGCCTTGTTCAGTATCTTAAGGTACAGCCAAGTTTCTTTCAGAAGTGTTTAATTAATACCAGTTTAGTCACCAGTTTTTTGCCGCCACACTTGCTGAGCAATAAACAACCGAGAGAAAAGGACAAAACAAGAAAAACAAAATACCCCAAATCCCTTGAGGTCGTAGGAGGAGCTAATGGAAGTCCTAATAGAAGCCCAGAAGGAGAGTGGGGGCTTATTAAGGAAAAGCGTTATAACTGAAGTGGATCAGGAGCACAGAAGTTACACAGAGTGAGACACCTCGTAGCGCGTTTGGCCTCCTTTGCAGGTGGCTGAGTCACTGGTCTTGCATCCTCCAACTCCAAGTCTTGGTCCTCCAGGGGCTCTTAATGATCTCTTTCTTCCCCTGTGCACCGCCTAGCTAAGCTTTGGAAAAACAGCCAAGTGCTGGGCAAAGTGAAGACCTGACTTTCCTTCCAGCGCCCCCTCCCCTTGTTGAGAAATCCCATTATCCGGAGAATGATTGTGAAACTCCAGTCTGTCTGCCGCTGAGCTGTGGGCTGTTCTGCTTGCTGCCTCCACTCCTGCCCAGGTCCCCTCATCTGTCTACAGGGGAAAGACGAATATCTGTATATTAAAGCTTTGAGAATCTATAAATCTGAGTTGATTCGCCGCCGGTGACAACCTGAGCTCTTCCTCACTGCGTCTGACATGACCTAATGGGTTTACAGTTATTTGAGTGCTTCTCTGAAGCAAATGAAAGCGCTTAGTTAGGGGACGCGTGAAATGGCATTGTTTGTTCCGGGCGCCACCACAAAGCTGGAGGATCATCTGTACATTACCCACCCTCTACTTCAGCCACACGCGCACCAAGGGGCTCTGCCGGAGGAGGCGTGAAGATGCTTCCTGCCAGCCTGCCCTTTCTGCTTGAGAGGTGCAGGCTGCTGAGGGTAGCAGCCATCCCAGCTGTGTTCATTTTGCCAGGAAGCTTGGGGCTAATTGGGAACAGAAGGGATGCTCAGGGGATGAGGAGAGGGCGCAGAAGAGGGAGGGTCTCACCAAGGTAGAGGAGTGACAAATATTTGCTTGTAGCGAGACACGGGTAAAAACAAGAAAGACTCCTAATGAGAGCTTTGGGGCATTCTGTGCCCGCAGTTCTCAGGGGCCAGCAGTGTGGGCTGCTGTGATTAGCTGCCTTGCCGCTTGGCGCAAGACCAATTCCTCTTTTCAATATCAAGTTTCATAAGCGCAGAACAATAACAAATCATTATAAACCCTCAGGGAATGGTCGGTGGGTGGTGGTGGAGGGTTTTTTCGCACCTTCTTGTCCATGAACCCATCTTTCCGGCTCAGGTACATTGTTCCCACTGTAAACAGAGAATGGCAAGGGAGGGATTGTGTCTGGGAAACTCGGCGTATTGTTAATCTCTTATTAGGCAAAAGTCTTAACACCAGGCTGGGTGCTCAGATGCCTCATTGTGAGCTCGGGGTGGAATTATGCATCATGAATAAAAACCGCTGTCAACATGCATTGGTTTCAAAACATTAGAGCATATGGTATGTGATTATCTGTATTGTCAAGTGCAATAAAGTGAATTTGGATATAATAAAGAATGTAATATTTTAGAAATTTGGTAATAAACTAAAGGAAGGATGACAGCTGAGGTTCCTTAAGGCCCCAGACACAAATAAATTGAAGTTACCGGTCTCCGCGGCTAAGTGGCAGAATGGCCGCAACGCGGCTGGCTGTGCGTTGTGGTTTGATGTCCGGGGAAGCTCTGCTGTGTCTCGGTTGCCCTGTCTGGGGAGTGTAGAGGTGATCTGGAGGAGATGATAGCTCTGAGTGGAAAGCCAAGCCTGGCCTCCACACTTGGCCTCCAGGTGTGCCCTGGGGGCCGCCATGGGCGGTGGAAGCAGCTGCCTGTAGCGGAGCGCAGCTTCTGTGGCAGGGTCGTGCCAGGTCTCAGGACATCCTGTGGACTCTTCAGTGCTGTTGGCTCTCATTCAGTCCGTGGAGAAATGTTGTTGCAAACATAAGAACCCTGAGTGATAAGCCACCATTTCCCAGACCCCTCATCCCACAGTCTTAATTATTAAGTCATTTTTGCAAGTCAGTGTGTAAGGAAAACAGAATTCAGTAGAGCGGCAGGAAGGCAGCAGCCTCTGAAGTGGAGTAGGGGCTGCCCTGAGCGTCTAACACACTGTCTCACTTAAGCTCCCTGCAACTCTGTGATGTTGTTATCCTCGTCTCATGGATGAGCAAACTGAGGCAGCTGAATTATGGAACTGAGATTACAATTCCCGTCTGAGCACAAATCGCAGACTCTTGCCGCTCACAACCTTCTCTACAAATATGGGGGCTTTTTCCAGACACAGTCCACGAATAAAAGTCTATGGGTCAGAAGGCCTCACCACAGGAAACTTTTAGATTACTAAGTACCCAGGGCCTTTAAAGAATGTTCCAGGGGGGAAAAAAGTGACTGGCTGACTCTTGTCTCTTTGTATTTGGGCCTGGCAGAGGCTGGTCTGCACTTAGCTCTGTTTTTGAATTTCCCTTAGCTCTGATTTCTGCATCCTGCCTCCAGCAAGCAGTGAAGCTTGTTGCCACTCTTAGCAGTGTACCGTGGTCCTGCCCTTATCATCCCATGGGACAGGTTCCTGACCCAAATAAGTTTATGGCTGAAAGCTAAGGCAGCACCTGTTGGCATTTCCTGACAGACTACTTTCATATTTCTGACCCCACGCTTCCCCTGGGCCCCGCTTCCTATTTCAGAACTTGCCTCAGCCCCCAGCTTCCAGGAAACCATCAGGGAGGCGTCACTCCCACGCCTGGCCCCTTCCCTCCGCCTCACGCCACTCTGGCCCTTTCAGTCCTGGCCTCCAGTGCCTGGTCTTACTTGCTGCCCAGCCAGGCAGACTGTTTTATTATTAAGGGTAAAGAATTGGGAGTACAACCTGTGGGCCAGGCTAAAGTAATTTGGATGACTGAGAACAGAGAAGATACTTAGTCCATTTCATGCCTGGATACCTCCGTAATTCCCAGGACAGGGTGGGAAGAGGCTTGAGTAAGCCCCTCTGGCTTGGGACCGGGTTTCCATTTCAGATAACAACTAGGGTGAGTCCACATGCACACCCAGATCACTCGGCTTTGTCACTGCAGGGTAGAGCCCATTGGAGTCCCTGCCACTGCTGCTGACATTTACTGATAGCTATTTTCAAGTCTCAGCTACCTATTCCAAAGGATATTGGGTACAGAGTCCTTATGTGAGAGCTGCACTCTTCTGCAGGCATGGTAGCGGGAGCTCACGTTATCTCACTTAATCCTCATGCCAACCCTTTAAGGTCAGCCCTAAGTCGCACAGCATAGATGGAATTTTAGGACATCTTCAGATCCAAGACTCCCAGTGGTCCAGGCTCCAGCTGCTTTCTGCCTTAAGAGAGTGTTGCTTTCTCTTCCCTCCTAAACCTTCCATGTTGGCCCTTTCAAGTTGGTGGCACTCTTAGAATTGTTTCTTTTAGGGAAAATAGACCTTGAGTGACTTTCTCCCAGCTTTCTAACACATTCTCAGAACCTGCTGAGTGTCGAGAGGATGAACCCCAGAAAACACTTCTGCCCTTGTTCTACCGTCCCAGGGCAACCCCCCAGGCGACAACCACTCGCACTCCGCTGAGGAGCTGGTGAAATTGAACCGAATGCTCCTAATGATCTGTGAATGTATTAATCCTACTTTCTGTTAATTAACAATATGATAAAACCAGCGTTTTGTAAGTCAGCGCTTAACACATGTTTCAGCAATTATGTACTTAGTGGTTTGTATTCAGAATGCTAATAGAATAAAATTTTAATGAAGATACGATGCTATGAAAAATGGATCGAGAAGAGTTCAGGTATGGCTGCCATAAACATGCCGGAGGTGGGAGAGGGTGAGCCTCCCCCGCTTAGTGCCGCTAAGCCATTCCCGTAGCTCAGCCCAGAGGACCAGGAGATTCTGGCACAAGCTGGTTCTTGGCGTTGTTGAAGTTTGCATCTCAAGTCCCCTCCTTGGTTGTGGGGAGGGCTTCACACCAGGGGCTAGTCGTGGAAGACACCGACTCCCCTTAACCCCTGGCTCTTAGTCTCTGTGGTGAAGGAATGACATCAGCACCCGAGCCTATGACAGTCCCCTCTTTTGGAACAGGGGTCTCCAAAATTGAGTATGTATCCTCAACATATTTCTTTTTATTTCCCATTTATATACAAGTACTTCTGTGTTAATATATCACACACGTAATAAAATCTGCAAAATAAGAATTTAATAGGATACGTTTATGAGCCATATTTAGAATTTTATTAATAATTAAACCACTATTCTTAGCAAGAATGATGTGATTGAATATGCTTTAAGAAAAATTCTTGATTTAACAACTTTGATCAAGCTCTAAACATGGATTCTAAGTTTCGTTTAACAGTTGGTTTTTATGCTCAGCATTACTGAAAAATACACAGAATATACAGATCCCAGTGGGAAAAGCACGTTGACTGTGCTGACTAAATCATGATACTAATTTTTCAATCCCATCCTCCAATTATGCAAAGGATTTTGTTGAGATTCAGCCTGTAAATTTAGATCTTTCCTGATGTCAATCAGTTCTTCAGGCAGACTAATCAAGTGTTGCATTTTTATATTTTTAACAAATGGGTTCAAAATCCACTGAAATGTTTCATTTTTAAAAATGAGTCTTTATAGTTCTGTTTCCTGGTCTTGAAAATGTGCACATAGAAGAGCTTTTGTGGATGACCTAGTTACATTGCTTTTAGCAACAAAATCACGTAACATTGGAAATATTTTTCCAAACTTTGGTTTGGAAAGTGCTTTCTCTACGGTACCCATTTTTCTTGTGTTTGTCCCTTTTCCTTGGTTGCTTCTTGTCCCATCTGATGAGAATACCATTTAGGGGTGGGGTATCTTGCCAAGGGGAAGAAAAAGGGGGCTGGCATTTTCCTGTTGGTGGCATGTGCTTCTGTCACGAGTATTCCAATCTGTTTTCTTTGTAATTTGTGTGTGTGTGTGTGTGTGTGTGTGTGTGTGTGTGTGTGTGTGTGTGTGTGACTGGAGAGTGGGGTTGTTTTACCTAAAGCCAGATCACAGAACCTATACTGTCGCACAGAAGCAGCAGAGAGAACCAGCTGTGCTTGCACCAGGTGAGTGGATTATGTGCCACTCTGGCCTTGGCCCCTTCAGAGAAATTCTCTCTTCCTTCCTCAGTTGATAAGCCACTAAGACTGCTGTCTCCACGACATACATACATGGGAGGGCACCAGAAACATTCATTTCATATATTAAATATTAGTGAAGTTCAAATTATTTTGAAAGAAAAATTAAAAAGTAAGCATTGTACCTTTTTTCCCTTCTTTCAGTATTTCTTTCTCCAGTGTTTCTTAGCTCTACGCCCTTGAGTCACCTGGGGAGATTGGGAAACATACAGATTCTAGGCTTTTACCTAATATTTGAAGATAGGGCCTGGACATCAGCCTCATTTTCTTAAAAGTTTTCCTAAGTGATTCTGATGTGAAAATCACTCTTGAGATCACTGTTCCAGACCAGTACATCTTGAAGTGTAATTTGCATAAAAATCACCTGGGGATCTTGTTAAAATGCAGACTCATGCTCTGTGGTCCAGGGCAGGGCCTGAGACTCTGTATTCACAGCCCCTTCTCCAGCAGTGCCAGTGCTGTTGGTTAGTGAAATGCCCAGATTTGCGGCAAGCAGCGCCCTGCCCCTCTTCCACTGCCTTTCTCCCTCTCCCGCCCCAGGTCTTGTCTCCACTTGCCAGGGACGGATCTCCATGCCCTTCGGCACAGCTGCCACTCCAGCGAGGCTGCTTGGGCTGCTGGTCCTAGCTTCTCCGAGAGATCTGGTCTCCAGATGTTAGGAACAGTTTCTTAATAGCCGGAAAAATAAAATAAAATCGGCGGTCCCCTGCCCCATGGTGAATAAGTGTGTGTATCTCGTGCAAAGTGCTCGTCAGAGGCACCTGACAGGCATCTGCTTGCCCACAGGCTTCAGGCAGGCTCCCTGGCAGCCCAGCAGCTGGGTCACAGAGAGGCTGTTGGAAATGTCCCCTTGTGGGAGGGGCAAGGCAGCAGTGGGCATCCAGCCAGCACTCTGTCAGCTGGGACTATTCTGAAGCCATACCTCATAATAAAAGTCATATAATTTGTGGCAGCGCTGAAAACCTGATTCCAAGTAGTGGTTTTTTGATGGAGTTTTGGAACCTTATCTGCGGCCAGTAACTGTTCCCCAAGAAACATAGCAGAGGGGGTCGAGTGGGCATGTCAGGGTGACCACGGGGAAGGCCAGTGAGTCTGGGCTAAGGACTGGCATGTCCAGTACAGGGCTTGTCACTCAAAGATCAGAGGATGATTTTTTTTTTAATAAATGGATGCACAGTAGTAGAATCTTTGTAGCTAATACTATGGCCTAGGAATTTACCATGTGACTTGTTTGAACTCTCCTTCCCTAAACCCGGTTCCCACTGTCTCCCTGACAGATGTATCAGGTGAACTTTGATAAGCGAGGCTTGGGCAGAGGTAAAGGTAGGCATTTGTGGGGGCAGAGTTGCCTAGGGAAGAGGTCATCATGAGTCTGATTTGATTGTATGAAGGAGTGGCTAGACCCTCACAGGTGTGAAGTGTTTCCTGGCATTCCTCCTGCCTAGTGAGGTGGGTTCTATTATTTCTGTCTCAAGGGTCAAGAGTGGTTGTATAACTTGCTCAGAGCCACACTGTCATTGCTAGAGCCTGGCTCCCAAGTCAGCGCTCTTTTCTACCCACTAAGTGGGGCCAGTAAGGGCACTGAAACCCGCTCTTACCTTCAGAATTGCTCTCTGTCAAGGTAAGACTAGAGAATGTCACAGAAAGTGATAAATTTGGAACCTACACTTCCGGAGCAAGGCAGGGGATACCGAACCACCGAAACACCCACCGTTAAGAGGAAGACCTCCGGCCGGTGCCCACGTTCCCCAAGCACAGCACACCCTGCAACTGGGAAGCCTGGATGGCCCTGCTCCTGCGTGGAGAGCCCTCCCAGGCTGTCCCGGGCTCTGTGGCTCCAGAGCAGACGTGGAGGCGGCACGTCCTTGTGCCCTTGCTCCAGCTGCGCGCACGACCTCAGCCTCCTCCACCCCGCTGGGTGCACGCGGCAGTCCTGGCACCTTCTGCCGGGGTCCTGATCCCAGCCAGTTGTCTAGCGATTTAATTTGGTGAATTTACCACTGCGTCCCAGAGTTTATATTGGCACTTAACAGCAGTAATATGTGTCTCTCTCGCCAAGAACTGACTATTTTCCAAACCAAGATGGAACACCACACACAAAAAATAGGTTTGTGAACTAATCTGCCGCCCTGACAAGTGTCATTCACAGAATCGCTGCTATGGAGCGCGCTCAGAATTAAATGAGGTTGGGGTTGTCTGGCCTGGACCACAGGTGCTTTTTCCCTCTCAGTTAACAAGAGTCTGGGATGAGACACCCTTTCCCTGCAGCCGCGGGTGCTCTCAAATCGCACCATCAGTATTCATGGCCGATTGCTCTGCTAGAAAAATGGTTTGGGGATGGTTGGAGGTCTCTCCCCCTGGTTGTGTCCGCCCTTTCTGAATCTTCTTTTCTCTCTCCCCCCTTCCCTCCATCCCTCCCTGTCTCTTTCTCTGCCTTACCCTCCTCTCTATTCTCTCCTATACTTTCTCTCTCCCTTCTCCTTCCTGGGTGGGTTTGAAGGTCCCCCATCCCTTCACACGTCATGTCCTCACGTTGTAAAGCAGTTGGTATGCTTGTGGAATTTGACAGGCTCAAAGAGGTGCACGCCCAATAGCTAGAAATCACATCTTGAAGCACCCGGATGCCTGTTGAAATTCCAAAGTAGCGTTTGATTGCATTTGCGTAAGGATTTGATCCAGGTAAACCTTCAGTGCATGTGTGAGTGGAATCAAGAGCTAGCCTTCACACTTCGGTATGAACTGCTTTCTGAGCCTAAGAGACAGAGGCTTGCCTTTGCACCCAATCCCGTGAATTTGCCCTTGGATGAGGGCTACCCATGAAAGGGATATCAGATGCTTTTTGAAAACAGCTTTATTAGGGCTGGGGGTGTAACTTAGCAGTTAGAGCACTTGCCTTACCAAGTGCAAGGCCAAAGGTTCAATTTCCCCAGCACCACATAAAGCTGGGTGGGGTGATGCATGCTTCTAATCGAGCACTTGGGAGGCTGAGGCAGGAGGACTGCTGCTGTGAGGTCTAAGCAGCTTGGGCTGCACAGTGAGTTCAGGACCATCCTAGATGGCTACAGAGCAGGACCCTGTCTCAAAACAAAAAGTAGCTTCATAGGAAAATAGCCAGTTCTTGGCCCGAGAGACACACATACTACTGCTCTTAAGTGAAATTTTGGGGAGAAGGGATCTTAAAAATTCTCTTTTCTGCAAAAAGTTTTAGATTCTGTTTCGCCAAATGTTCTGTGCTTGGCCTGTCCTGAATTGGGAGACTAGGGGCAAAGTCAGACACCTAGAACAATAGTAAAAATACAGATCCCTGAGGTACCCCACAGGGACACCCCATCTGGAAACAGGCAGATCCCAGAGATGTGCACCTTAACCAGTTCTTTTCCCAAGACCACACCCAAAAACCCGTGTTCGAGAGCACACTTTGCTTTAACTCCCAGCTCAGTTTGTGACAGAGGTGGTCACAAATGGCCCTAAGGTGGTGTTGCCCATATCCCCTCCAAAAACATTACTTGTAACTAAAGCCTCTTGAAACACTTGCTGGTTTATCTTGCCGTTTCAAGGTCAGGTGGTGGTCGGAGCATCCTCCAGCTGGAAGGAAGGAAAAGCACCTTTCCATTTGAGAAATTGGCTCCCCCAACACGTGCGCCCACATAGCTTAATATTAATTTAGGGAATTCAGTCTTGGGCAGGTCCACAGAACTAGATTGGAAATCTGATAGAGCTGCCTCTGTCATCTGATTCTCTTAACACACCTGAGATGCCCCCGCTCCCCAACCCCACCCTTCCTCCCTGCTGCCACCCCCCAGAGGTGGCTGGAGAGGCGCAGGTGTGAGCTGGCTCACTCAGTCCCTCTCCCCCTTCTGATTAAGTGATGGGAGGGAATAAAGGAGAACCGCGTCGATTCACACCGGCTCTGCCTCGCCTGTGTGCGAGCCGCTTGTAATTCCCCACAGCCCCAGCCAGCTCTGCAAGGCAGAAAGAAATATGACCAGGCAAGTTGAGAAAATAAATTAAACTAAGTGTCAACTTTTCTTGTTTCTCTCCTCATTATTAAGAGATGGAATGGGGCTCGTTTATCAAGCAGGGGGAGAAATTAATTGACACGGCTTTAATATCATGATGTCTGGCATGTCTGGTCACATTCCTTCATTTTTTGGAAAGGCATTTTATTATAGTTTACAGCAACCAGCTGCCAAACTGCTGGTGTAAACGAGGAAGCAGGTGCATGAAGGATGCCACGATTCAGGGGCCGTGGTGCCACCCTGAAGGGACATGGCAGGGAGGGAGGGCTGGGTCACAAGGGTCCCCAGAAAGAGGCTGCTTGTTGGCTCATGGCAAAGAAAAAAAAGGGGGCCTGGGCAAAGAAGGGGTGCCTGCAGCCTCTTCCCCCGTCCACCGGAGGCCTGTGTGGTGGCCATAGACAACTGCCTCTGTGGCCTCCTGGCCCAGAAGTCTTCATTTTTACCAGCCTTCGGCTGCCCTGACCTGGGTCTCATGCAGCCCGTGCCTGCCCTTTCTTTGTTCCTAATAAAGCCAGAGAGGAAGTGCTTCTCTGTTTGTCCCCCAGGGCAGCTGACTCATCCTCATCCAATAGTCAGTTGGCTGGGAGAAAGAAGTCTCCGACATCATGACTGGTGTGACCCAACCCCACTTCCAGCAGGCCTGTGGTTAGGGTCGGTAGGGTGCAGAGAAGTCTTTCCTAGTCTGGCTGCCAAGGAGATTCTTCTGTAGTTTTTCTGTGTGATGGTCATCTCGGCTGTGTCCCTCGGGGAAACCTCATTACCCCTTTACCTGCGTTTCTGTTGGAGGGATCAGAAATTCAGCAACCAACAAGCTCGTGGCTCTCACAACTTCCCTGCCCTCTCTCTGTCCTCCCTCTGCTGGGTTGTTAGGATGAGGGGCTCTGGGTAGGGACAGGGGACAGGGCAGGGTTTTGGAGCTTGGTTATAGGACACGTTTAGAATCCCAGTTGGAACAGTCAACCTGTATATGAAGAACAGGCACTGTTCCCACCTGGGCCTCATTTCTTTCACGTGTCCAATGGGAACAACCCTTCCTACTTCATGAGGGGAGGGAGGGAAACTGAGTTATACAGTGGGCATAACTCTTTTTAACATTACTGTGCAGAATGCAGGCTGGTCATGGTTATGTAAGTGGAGGAAGCCCTGGCTGGTGGGAGGTGACTCCCTGGCCTTCCTAAAGGGCACATTACCTCTGGGTGTGAAAGCAGCCCGACACTGAGTCACCCCTCCTCTTGAGCAATAACTAGTATCCGAAAACATCCTGGAAGTCCTAATAGCTGCTCAGACTGGGTTTCACTAGGTTGGAAGATTGCACATTGAATAGCCCCACGTGGTAATCAATAAACAGAAACATTTTTTTTGAAAGACAGCTTGATTTTTTTTTGTCAGAACCTATCAATCCTGAATTATATCTTCCTCTCGGGGCAGACCCAGGGCAGACCCAAGGGATCCTCTACCAACCCAGCGTAGCTTCTATGGGGTTCTTCTGCTCTTTTTGCCAAAGAGCTGGGATGGAGCTTCAGGGCTGCAGGGCCCCTGCTTTGCCAAACCTGCCGTGGCATATAGTTGCCCAGAAACATTCTGAGTTGAGGATGGGGGAAGCCCCCGGTGCAGATAATGCTGGGCACGCAGGCAGCTGGGTTGAACTTTTGGTGAAGAAGCATGCAGACCTGCTCAGGGAGGGGTGGGGATGGGGGGCGGGGGCTCATGTCTGCCGCTCTGTCCAAGCTGGGGTCACTAGCTCTGTGTCCTTGAATACTGCGATCCAAGAATAGACAGCCTGCTCAAGAAAAGCAGCTTGGGGCTGTGGTGGGGCTGTGATTCTTGGGTCCCGCTCCTGCTCCAGTTGCGTGGCCACATCACAGTGGACGAGTCATTTAACTGTGTGGAGCAGGGAGCATCGTGACAGTGGCACAGCCTGCCTCCTGCTGGGTTGTCTCAAGGACCAGGAAGCAGGTGGTAGGATGAGCCTATCAACTGAGAAAGTTCCCGGCACACCCACACCCAAGGGGTTCAGGTTCGAGCGGAGACAACCCACAGGCACTGGTGCTTTCCCAGCACTGAGTTACCAGCGAGCGCGGGAGGCTGCATGGGCTATAAATATGCTTGTATGCACGTACCCATAATTCCTCGTGGGATACTTAGAATAAATTTGATAATCTGAGGCTTTTTTGTGCCTCACTTTTTCCCTCCATCAGCCAAGTGTACTAAACCGTACCTTGCCTCGATTCCCACCGAAGGCGCAGTAGGGGCTACGTGGTTGCCTGTTAGTGCTCGTTGACCTATATGATAAGAGACGAAAATTATTTTTGAGGCTAAGAGAAGGATGTTCTCGTCTTTCCCTCTCTGACCTAAAAAAAAAATAAATAAATACTATGTAAGTTAACTGTTTGACGTCTGACTGCCTTTGGAGCAGGTCGTTTTCATTTCTAAGATATCTTCTTTTCAGATTTCTGTTCTTTTTTTTCTGCGTATGTGTTTTTTATAGCCTTGTTTTATTCCGACGAATATTCAGTTTTGTTCATTTGAATAAAAGAGGGAAGAAAGGTTTGGCTTTTAAATGCGATGTATTTCTTAAATAGAGCTTACTTGTTAGTTTCCAATAATAGCTTTATTCAAGAGAATGCTAGAATTTTATTTTTAAATGCTCCCTTTAGCTGTTACCCGACTCATGTCCATTTTGAAATTCCTGTGTATTTGGGGTTAACCTTCTCACTGCCTGCTTATTTTAGTTGCTGGCTCCTAGATTCCCTGGAACTGTGGTAAGGCAGGGGCTTTCAGAGAGTCTGGGCAGGTGCTCCTTTACTGGTGACAGGTGAGAAGGGTTTCTTGGTGACTTAGGCTGTTTTCCTGCAAGCTGTCATCCTAGGACACTTTCCCTTCTGAATTGTCAGTCCGGGGGCTCCTCTTCACTACTCTCGAGTGGCATGAGTTGAAATTCCTAAGACGGAGGTCTTGAGCCCCAGGCTGGTCCCTAGCTCCAAAGAAGATGAACTGTAGCCAGGAATGTTCATAGAGGCTCTGAAAGGGCCCTCATGGGGTGCAAGGCTTGTAGACTCATCCTAGATCAGAGTCCACACCCTAGAATGGACCAGGTGGAACCACCCTCCCAAGGTTTGCCTGCTTTGGGAAACCCAGAGGACAAGGGACTGTGTCCAGGGGCACACCTCTCAGGGCCTTGAGGGAGGGGTGTGCATAGTTACTGTTTATGGGTACAGAGTTCCAGTTCGGGATCACAAAAAAATTCGGTTGCCAGGTGTTGGTGGCGTTGGCAGCTGCACACAGCAGTGTGATGTGTTACCACCACAAAAAAAAAAATTTAAAAACAGAAGACTGTAGCACCAAAAACAGTTTGTTCCACCTACTACACATCCCTCCCAAACTTCTGGACCTGTTATTTCTGTTCTCCACTCCCGGTTTCATGTATTTAGGGTGTTGCTCACCACTGAGTCACTCATTCATTAGGAATGATAATACACCTGTGAAATAAAAAATGATTATATGTTAAGGAATGATGCTTATTGATAATTAAGTGTTTCTTGGCTTCCCCAAATGGAATAAATAAATATTTTAGACATAATCAAGTTTGTTTTCTCTTTTTGGGCCAAATAGACGGGAATGTTGAGCAGATACAGATCTTTAAAATACTACAAATGAGTCTTGACACTGCTGAATTGTTATGCATCCAGGGTACATAGGCTTGAAATCCAGGCTATCTCCTTTAATCAGGAAAATCATTTTTGTGATACTCGCATTTTGAGTCCTGTGGGGTTAGGGACGGGACCAGCGGGAGAGCATCAGAGTCAGAATCAGAGAAAAGGCAAGACCCACCCCCCCAGGTTCCCCAGCAGCAGTCTGCATGTTAATTCCTGTCTCTCAGCTCCCAGCCCTGTTTCACTTGTGGCTTGGTGGCATCAAGTGGGAAATGCAGGCTGCAGAGAGTCCTGTGTGGTGTAGTGATTTGCACGGTGGGCCACGAAGGGCTTGGGTGGTGGTGGCCACACATCTGTAGCAGGGGATTCAGCTTTGGTCCCCATGGTAACGAGACTTACCCTGGCCTGTAGGCCAGGTTCATGTCCACATGCTTAGCAGCAGGGTGGCTTCAAAGCAGTTCAGCACCCATTCACTGACAGTGACTTCATTTTCATTTTCAATAGCCAGAATGGGTTTGATTCACTTCCCTGTACTTCCCTGCTGTTAGAGTTCAGATCTGACACGTGCCCCAAGCCTCATGTGTCTTGGAAGGTGGATCCTGAAGGTGTTACGCTCATCATCAGAAAAATTGGTTGACGTGTTCATGGCTGAATGCGCTGTTGGGAGGTGGGGCTTGCCGAGAGAGGTGGGTCACTAGGGTTGCGACCTGGGAGAATGCATTCTTCTCCTCATTCCTCTTTTATCTGTTTATTAGTTGCTGTAGGTTGAGCAGAGCTTCCTCTGTCATGTTTTTCTTTTTTCTTTTTTGAGACAGGGTCTCGCTCTGTAGTCCAGAATTCATTATGGAGCCCAGGCTGGCCTTAGACTCATGGCATTTCTCCTGTCTCGCCCTTCCGAGTGTTGGGATTACAAGCATATGCCACACCCAGCTTATGTGATACTGGGGAATTGAACTCGGGTTCTTAGCGCTTGACTTAGTGCTTGCTAGGCAGGTGCTTTGACCGCTGAGCCATTCTTCCAGCCCCTCCTCTATCATGTCTTTCATTGTGACACTTCTCCCTGGGAGCCAACCAACCATGGACTGAACCCTCTGAAAATATAAGCAGAAATGCACCCTCCTCCTCTAAGTTGGAAGTGTCAGGTCGTTTGTCCCAGTGACAGGAAAGTCATTGATAAATCTGCCTGCTGTCCAGAGTAAAAGTCAGCAGGTTGGCTGAGGAGGTGGTGTTTGGTCCACCTCTGTGGGGGCAGCTAACACCTATAGCCTTGCTGTATTAGTGTTCTGTGGCTGCCAGAACTTATTACCATGGACTTGGCGCCTTAACACCACAAAGGTTGATTCTCTCACCATCCAGAGGCCAAAGCTATGCTCCCTCCAAAAGTTCGGGGGAATATACAGTCTCTCCTGCCTCTGTTTCTACCTTTATGTGTCCTTCTCTGTTTCCCTGTGTCTCAGAAATCCCTCTCCTTTCTCTTGTGAGGACATCTGTCCTTGGACTTGAAGTCCACTTTTAATTCAAGATAATTAATCTCTTCTCAGGATGCCTAACTTAATTATATTTGAAAAAAATCCTTTTACCAAATAAGGTCACATTCATGGATTCCAGCAGTAGGACACAGATACGTGTTTAGAGGACCACTTTTCATCCTATACTATACTCACCTTAATTAGCAGTGAGAGGTCGCCTAGAAAACTAGGCTTCTATGCCTGTTTTATTTTGCAGGTTACCTGGATTTGAGACCAAACCAAAGGCAGATGAGACCTATAGGCTAGGCTAGCAGTGAGGTGCATCAGGGAGGGGCAAAGTCTTTCTAGAGAGGCTCTTCCTGAGGGATCATCTGACTCGAGTCTTGTTTAGAGTGAATTGCTCCAGAAGAGTGTCATTGTTCTCTGCACATCCTCCTCGGTCCTGGGCACAGGTGCAAGCCAGTCGATCAAGAAGAGGGCGGAGTCAGCCTTGAAGCAGAGCAGGGATTCAAGTGGATTAGCAAGATGCTCAGACCCTGCGAGTCTGGAAATGGCTTGTTTAGCCCTGCTTTTAACAAGTAGTATGTGTGAGGGGCTGTTTCATCCTGGGAACCACTGAGAGTAAGTCCCAGTCCTGCCTTTACCTGAGCACTCTGGCTTGATGGCAGAGCTGGTCCTTCCCTGCCCGCAGCTCTGTGAGGCTGCCCCTCCTCCCCGCAGACCTTTGGATGGGTGCTACATCCTCAGCCCTTCCCGTGGCGATGGTTAGGATCTGGGCTGTAGGCAGGAAGAAGGGGTTTAATCAGAGATGTCAATCCTCATTGCATGCTAGTGTGAGAGGGTCCATGCCTGGTTGGAAGGTTTAACCTGATGGTTTTGAGGCTCCTCCTAACCTGGGCTTTGTGAAATACACCCTTCAAAGGTGAGCTGAACATCCATGGGAAATTAAAGGTACATGAAAGAGTCAGGGGAGCAGATACCCTAACATCCCAAGAGAGATGCTTTGGCATCAGGATGTGCCTCTACCCATCTGTGAGTAACATATGGGACCAGAGGCCAGAAAGAAGATGGTACCTGAAGTGGGGAGCTGCACAGCGCTGAGGTTTTCTCTCTGGGGACTTGGTACATAAGAGAGTTTGAACACCTGGGAAAAGGTTTTTTTATTGGGCTTCATTTCGAAAGTTGCCATGTCTAATGTGTGCATCAGGCTTCAGAGGTAACTGAGGACCCAATTTTTTTTTACCAAATGTCACTGGGAAAAACATGTTTACTTTGATCTCCTGTCTTAGTCAGTTTCTCATTGCTAAGATACAATAACTAACAACCATATCTTAAGGGAGAAAATGTTTCTTCTTGCTCAGTTTGAGGAGATCCCAGTCCATTCGTGGGCAGCTGCCAGTAGCAGGACGGGTCTGGAGGAGAAGAGTCGATCACAACATTGCAAGAGGACGAATCAGGGCAGTAGGGAAGCCAGAACGAGAATAGACCCTTCTGGGCCGTATACCCAGTAATCCCCATATACTCAGCAGTCCATCACACCCTACCAGGTCCCACCTCCCAACAGCACTCAAAATCCCTAGGTAATCCATAACATCCAGGTACCATAATAGCTTCTATAGCAAAAAAAAAAAAGCTTGTGTCCTTGAGGTATGGATGTTGACCTTATGTGTCTACCACAATGAGCTAGGCTGTGTGTACTGACAATCTTGGCCCAGTATTTGGTGTGTGGTGACAAGTGACATGTACTAAAGATCATAATTGCATTTCTGTGGGGTCCTGGCCCTCTGTTTCCCTGGCAATTGAAGCAGGAAATGACTACCTTTTTTCTGAAGAATCTTCTACAGTCTGTAGGAGCTATGATGTAAGAGCACCATGTGTTAGACTTCTGTTCCTTGGTATTTCTTAGAAGGTTTGGCAGAGTTGGTTATATCAGTCAGAAGGGACTTGAGAGATTCCTTGTCCTCCTTGAGTTGCTGGGGACCCAAATTATACATAAAAACTTGTAAAGGTAGCACCTGCATTTTTTTCACTGACGGGAAGCACTAATGATTTTAATACAGAAGCAACCAGTCTGATTTTTGTCCTCCCATTTGGTTTGCATCCACCTTTGTTTTCAGCCCGGTTCGTGTCTTTGGAGAAGAGAGTATCTTAGTGTTTTGGGGCTGCTATAAAAAAGTCCCATGGCTTATAAACAACAGAAGTTTCTCACAGATGTGGAGGCTGACGGTCTGAGATCAGGGTGTCTGGTGAGGACTCCCTTCCTGTCTTACAGATGGCCACCTTCCCAGTATAGCCCTGCTAAGCAGGGAAAGAAAGCAAGCTCTCTTATGGCCTCTTATAAAGGCACTAATCCTGTGCATGATGAAATTACCTTAAAAAGGCCAGATCCTCCTCATGCCTTCACATTGGGAGTTAGGATTTCAACATATGAATCAAGGAGCAGGTGGGAGGGTGACGGCACAGACACGCATTCATCTCAGAGAACCTGTTGGATTGCGATCCAGAGTGTGAGGTACCAGTAAGCATTCCAACTTTCCTTCACTTGTAGGTCCAAACTGGGATCCCCAGAGAGGAGAAGGGGTTGTATCTTATCTATTGGTGTCTATAGGTTATACGTAGATGTTAATGAGAGGCTAAAGCAGATAAAGTGCATGGCCAGAATGGGAACCCAGGCTCTCCACCTATCAGATTGTCTGCAGCTCTGCCCAATGTTCCTTCCTTGGGATAGCACTGATACTGCAGCAGCATTCTGTCTGAGGTGTGGGGCATTCTGGGTACCACAGTGCTTACAGAGTGGGGTCACAGATGTGGCCTCATGCTGGAAACGCCATCAGGGGTGGGTAGAGAAGAAAGAAAGGGGCAGGAGGGTGGAGAGAGGCACTCGGGATGCTGAGCCGTGGTTGCCTGCCAAAATTCTTCAGTGCAGCTTGTCTAGCAAAGCTGGTCTCCAGCTGAGTAAATACAGTGGGTAGCTGACGGGCTGACAGCAGGCATCAAACAGTCTTAAACTGCCCCAAATCCACAGCGCTTTTGAAGCGGCAGTAGAAAAAGGTTGCCTGCGCAGAACAGAGGCCTGCAACTTTTAATAGTTTCTTCCAGGCCTCAGGATGTCCTGATGAGGTATTAGAGGAAGTAATTCAGGAAGAAAAGGACAAATAACTGCCTCCATCTGGAGGCTGACCCGAGGGCTGGCCATTCCAGCTCTCGGAAAGGGCCAGCCCGGCCCCACGGTGTTCCGTGAGCCTCCCGTTAGCCCACCCGCCTGCCTTTGCTCACGGAGCCGCCGAGCTCTGACCCTCATAAATCACAGACAAGTAAATTTCTTGTTTGCTTCAGGGCAGATGTAAACCACACAGTGCCCACTGCATGTGGGTGAAGTCATTAACTTTTCCTCACTGTTGGAAAAGGTGTGGGATACAAATTAGAACCATTGCCTCCACCCCGAGGCCCTCCCAGGGATCCACCCTCCCGCCCCCTAATCGGGAGCCTGCCCTTGCTGCAGGCTGTCGGAGACGTCCGGATGGGCCTGCCAGAGTCAAACTCACCCCTCCTCTCTCTGTTTTCTCTTCCCTTTTTTCCTTTAGGGTTTGGTTTTGTCACTTTTGAGAATGAAGATGTTGTGGAGAAAGTCTGTGAGATTCATTTCCATGAAATCAATAATAAAATGGTAAGTCTGGAGAGACTGCACTAAAGGGGACTCCTTTCACCCCGTGTGCAACCCCTGCTGTTGACCGTGGCCCCACACCATGCCTGCCCGTGGGTAGGTGGACGTGAGGACTAGCCTTTCGGGGCTCAGCCCTGCGGACAGCGGCTGTAAAGGACCCGCGTGGTGGAGAGTTCCAGCTTTGTGACCCGCCCAACTTACTATCATGAATGAATGGGGCTAAGCCTCATTTATGTAGAAATAGAATACTCTGTATAAATTTCAGAGTCACAGGTTTTTTTTCTGGTGTTTCTTGGACATGTGAGGCAAGCTTTCTACTACTGAGCTTCATCTCCAAACCACAAAATATTTTTTAACAATGGAAAGACTATTTTTAACTCTTGAACCTTACATGAACAGGAGATAGGTGGGGAACTGAATGTGACCTACGGATTATAATTTGCTGACCTCTAGTTTAGGTTCAGTTTTGGGTTTTAAGGGGAATGTCCTGGATGGGAAGTTCACCATATTGTTTCTCTTTGGGACCTTCTGGATAATTAACATTCCCCCTTTGTGATCAATTAGGCATTTTCTGCCCTCATGGTCAGCTGCTTTTCTTCCTTCCCCTTGGCTCTTTGAAGTTCCTTTTTCTGCTAGGCAGCCTCAGGAGGAGGGAGGCGGGATTACTGGGAATTCTGGGGAGCCATGTAGGCCTCCCAGAGGAGTCGCCACCAGAGGGCACCATATCACATGCTGCGTGTGCCTACTTGCTAGCCCCCTCCTCACACTCCTGTTTTCTAAAAGGGGGAAGAAACCCTTCTTGTTGATTCCAGAGAAATGGGAGCTCTGCAGGTGTTTCTAGAGCCATCAGCAAATCATCCTAAGCCCAGACATTTTGGTTGGCCAGCAAAGCCTACAGCCCCAAGAGAAGAGAGAGGGTAGATATGTGTTTCAGTCACAGCTATAACTTTGATATTCTGTCTCTTTTGTCAGAACATTTCTGCTTCTGAAACATCCTTTCAGATATGCATTGTATATTGGTTGGATACGTGTTCACTAACTTTAAATTCAATAATAGAGCTTTTAGTGTGGATAAGATCAAAGCAATCTGCTTAGCATGTGGTGCTACAGGCCTGACTCAATATTTGACTTGCTAATTTTTTCCCAGGGCACTAAAATAATATTGTTCATATTGTTCCCAGCCATCATATGCATCTGAAATGAAAATACTCTTTCTGTGCGTACTGTATGTTGAAGGCATCAGTGCCGGCATTAAAGTGTACAGAAGAGAGAGGCGTGCAGGAATAACGTGGCTTCTTCCGTGGGCTTTGTCTGTCATTGCCTTCCAGTTGGTACCTCTCCCTGTTGGTAGCACACTGCTGGCTATTTTTAAAATTAGGGAGATGGAGGACTTAAACCTGAGTGTCGTGCCCAGCTGCCTTGTTTATCCTAGCCTGCGCATGCTATTGACAGGTCCACTGAAGGCTGCTGGGCAGCAGGGAATAGAAGAGACAACAGAGACTGCCCGCGGGCGCCCTTCCTGCCCTGCCAGGACTTAACGGTTCATTGGGAAAGACCTGATGGGGGCGAGACAGCTCTGTGTGCCATCGCGAATGCAGATTTGTAGCCCTTCACTATGAGTGGGCTTGGAAATGGGCCTGAGACCCAGGTAGGGAAAGACTTTATTCTCACCGTGTGCCAGTGGCGAAACTGAGGCCCAGGATCTGACCCAGGGTACCTAGATAGTGAAGGAGCACAGGTCTGGAACTTACTGGTGCTGGATGAACTATACAGACAGCTATCTAAATGTGGGATGGAAACATGGACCCTCAGGTGGCCCAGGGGTGGTCAGGAGGTAGAACTTCAGCCCCAGGAGGTTCTGAGAACATGTAAGTTGGCTCGAAGCCAGAGAAGTTCACAGCTGTTTCCCCTGTGGTTGATTTTTAGCAATGCCAGCCCTTGTACCAGGTGGAGGTTGGCTGTGACAGTTGGAGAACTGGTGACTGTAGTGTGACTGTTTTCTTTTAATTCTGGTGGTAGTACTTGTTTTGTTTTGTTTTTTTCATTTGTTTGTTTGTTTTTAGCAAATAAGCAAAATGGGAAGTAGATAAAAGACAGGAAAAGTGTTTAGGATCCCAAGCATTAGGGGGCATGAGGGGTGTTGGTTCAGGTTTCCAGCCCAGACTCTTCAGCTGTGAGCTCTCGGGGGAGGAATCCAGACATTTTCTACGTGAACCTGGACTAGGTCCTTGGGTGTCACTGCGCTCCAGTAAAACAGGCCTAGTAATGGTGCCAAACTGTTGGGTTGTGGGAGATTGGGCGAGATGCCATGAGCAAAGGGGTTTAGCACAGGGCCTGCCTGGGGCACAGGTGTGGGTGGTGGTCACTAGTCCTTGCCATCATCCATGCCACTGTCCATGAAAGATCATCTTCCAGCCATCTCTTCTGCTCTGAGAAACGGTGGGAGTTGAAGGGAGTTGATAGAATAGAGGATCCCACATCCTGAATTACTCTGGGTTCTCTTCTGAGACTCAAAGAAAGAAAATGCATTTAAGTTGTGCTAAGGGAAGAGAGATCTGAAAAGACAGAATTCCAAGACCACTTTGGTGGTCATTGGTAATATACAGAGGAGCGCAGACAAAGGGAGCTGTGAGCCATTCGCCTCCAGGCCTTCAGGGGTGCCAGCCAATAGCTGTGCCCAGCTCTGTATGCCTTCAGCTGCCATTTTCTCTTATTCACAGATAGGACGGGTCTTGCCATCTGTTATCCACAGAGATTGGACTTGAATCCAGGCCTTCTGATTCAATCACACATGCCTGACATTTAGTAGAGGCTATATGGATACAGGAATTGAGCAGGAACCATGTGACTAGGTGCATCATCTTCCAAAGCCACTGTATATCTTAATTTGTTTGAATCCCCCAAGCATTTAAAAAAAAAAAAATGAGGCCCCTTTTCCATATTTAGAGGATCAGGGCAGGTCTGAGTGCCCCTGCCTTCAGGGGCTGAGAGGCTGAGGATAGCTGTCCTCAAGAAGCCAAGATCACAGGAGCCCCCACCTCTCATTGCCTGTGCAAGACCCCACCTTGAAGAAGTCATCACCATGGTAGGTCAGGAAAATGACCGGATAGACCCCACACATAGATACCGGACATACTTTGGTACAGGTATTCTGCTCAGTGTGAGGTTTGTCTCATTTAATTCTCACATTCTCTCTAGTGCAGATACTAATCATCCCCATTTTACAGCAAGGCAAGGCAAGGTAGAGAGAGATTCAGCAACTTGCACAAGTCACACAGTCAGCAAGTAGCAGCCCCAAGTACAAGACCAGAAAACTGCTCTGGAGCTCACATCTGAGCACAAGGCTGTACTTCCTCTCTGGGTCAGAAGTAACTTTAGTGATTGTTGAGCTGGACTCTTAGGCCTCCCTTGGCCACTGAGCAGCCTTTTCTTCCTTCGGCCAAATTGTGGCCCCTGTGAATTCTCGCTGTCCTAGAAGGAGGGAGGAGAAAGCCCACATGGGGCTAGATTGCCTCCTGGAAGAGAGAAGGGCCACATTTGTGTTTGGGAGACCAGTTCTGCCACGAGAATCTCTAACCCTCTTCCTTCCCTGGCCCAAAGGCCAGTGAGCAAGGGGTGTGGGTGGGGAGGTAACTGTCAGGCAGGGTCAGGGACCAACCTGAGAGAGCTAAGATTAAGCCCCCACCAGGGAGAGACCCATGTCTGACTCTTTAATCAGTAAACACACAAGTGCGTGGGTGGAGCTGCCTCCTGACCCTCTGGAGGGAGCTCGCTGCTGCCCACTCTCTGAACCCTCATGCGGATGCAGCTAATAATGCCTCCTGCTGCATCCCCCTGATTGAAGCAGCCCCCAGCAGCAGGGACACTTGCTTCATTAGTCGCCAGAGCCCAGCCTTCAAGCGGCCCCCTGACGAGCGAGGCAACTGCAAGAAGGAGGTGGGGCTTGACAAAGAGGCAGCTCCAGGTTTCCTCAAAGCCCTTGCTTGGCCCCACTTCAAAATGATGTCGGGAACAGTGCCACCCTCCCCAGGTGAGAGCTTGGGGTACAGATGACAGGGTATCCTCCACAGAGAGGTCACTAGAGTTCGGAGCAAAGAAGGGACATCTGTGCTGGGACAGATCTCAGTGACAAGGATGAGATTTAGACAGTGCCTCCCTGGCTCCAAATCTTGTATTCTTCCCATAGTACCCTGCTGCTAACAGGGGCAAATTTTATGTCTGGAAAATCTGGATTTATATGACTGGTGAATATATATATATATATATATATATATATATATATATATATATATATAGGTTTTTATTTGCTTTGTACAAGGACTACTTTGAAGAGTCTTTTCTTCTTTGAGGTGATCAAATTTATAGAAATTTGCTAAGCAACTTGTGAGTTCAGTGAGTTATCTTGCCTGTCATCTCAGAAGAGGAGACCTAGCCCCATGTGATCAGCAAGTGGATATGTTCCAGCTGCTTGGCCACCCTGGGGAGCTGGTTAGAAATGCAGAGTCCTGGGCTCGCCAGGACCCAAGCTGAGAGCTCTGTGCTGACAAACCTCTGGTGATTTGTGTTCACATTAAAGTTGGCGAAGTACCAGGCAAGGATTGTTGCTAATGATGGATAACATGGGAGCTGTGGGTCATAAATCGTCCATCAGGTGGCAGAAGAAAGATGCGTAGAGGGAGAGGAGCACGGGCTCGGCACCGGGATCTCCAGGCCAGCTTAGTGCACTTGGCATTGCTCCTTTGTGGTCAGAGACCAGCTGTTCTGCGGAAGCTCCCAGGGCCCAGATCTCCCCTCGCACCCAAGTGCCTGTCCTCTCTGAGCACCATAAAGTGTGTGAGGGACATCAGTGGTGAAAGGCTAGATCATCCTGAATGACTTGCACATGTCCTAACCTTCAAGTTGAGACCTGCTGGGCCAGGTAGAGGCCCTGAGAACTTTGGAACCCAAGCCTGAATCCCAGGTCCACCACTCGTCATTCTGTGACCACTGGCAGGTCCCCACCCGTGTGCACCCGACTCATCCTGTGCTGAGACAAGTGTGAGAGGATCACTGCCTTCTGCAGCTTAGCGTCTGACCATTTGTAATCTGAAAGGCTGGTAGGATCAGTGGCAGTAGCAGCAAGTGACCTTCCATTGGCCGAAGCCGGGGGGCAAAACTTTCTGTAAAAGGCCAGCTAGTAAATATTTGAGGCCCTGAAGGCCATATGGTCTCTGTCACAGCTATTCAACTCTGTCATTGTAGCCAAATACAGCGGCTGATATATGTAAATGAGTAGGCGTGGCTTGTGTAAATAAGACTCCATTTACAAAAACAGACTGCAGTCTGCAGGTTTGGCCTTCTGGTGGCCCTGAATTGTTCCAGGCAGAAGCAGACCTGTGTGATGATTCTTGTCGCCAGGAACCTACTGAAAGGTTTCTAGCCAAGGGATTCTAGTTTCACTATTGAATAGCATTTTATTAGAGGCAGAGAAGAGTGGAATACCCCTAACAGAAACTGAAGCTTGGGGTGACACCCTCCTGAAGGCATCAGTACCTTCATTCTTAGAGAAGACCTCAAGCCCTGAGCCAGGGGACAGTGAAACAAAAGACCACAGAGAGGCCAACCCAGGCGGCCTTCCTGGCAGAGGGTGCTATGCGCTGTCCCTGCTGAGCATCCCGTGGTGTGCTGACAGTTAAGTAGCTTTGTGACCTAGAGCAGATGACTTCTTGGCTTGGTCTCCAGGGGCCATGGTGCTGCCTGCTTCAGATGCTGCTGTGAGTTAGGACTTGTTCGGGGTCTAGAGCAGAGGTAGGCCACGACATGCCCTGGAATTGATGTGTCTTTAACATCCCTTCATTCTTGAAATCATTTCTGTATATTGAATGAGCAAAAATTAAATCCTCAGGGAGGAATGTGTCCTCACCAGGTGATCAGAGGTGAGGGAAGTAAAGGATGCAGGCCAGACAGGACGGGGGCCAAGTCTCCCGTGCACGGAGGAGGAGTGGAAGGGGTCATGAAAGAAGTAGGCGCACATCTTCCGATGAAGCGCTTCAGGGTCCTAAAATGTGATTTTTCTCACTCAAACTAAAACTGAGTCAGCCCTGTCTGCTTAAGCACCCTCTGTGGAGGGTCCAGAGAACCCACTCTCAGAAACAGAGGCTGGTGCAATCTTGGGCCTGTGCCCTTCAGCTCAGGGCACATCGAGGGAACTAATCCTTCACGCAGAGCTCTGGGGAAGGCGGGGCAGGAGGATGAGGGAGGAGGGTCCTGAGTTGGCCCCTGCAGGTAGGACTACAGTCGGGGCCATAGCTAGGGTGGCCTCTGGGCCCTGCCCCCAGCAGACTGCCCAGGGACCGAGCTCACTTGTCCTCCCTCCACGGCTGCTCCTCAGCCCCCAACACTGAGTGCTCAGTCGGGAACCAGTCCCAGCGTGATGGGGTAGGGGAGGGTGGGTAGCGCGGGTGGAACTAACTGGGCTTCTGTGTGCACAATCCTATTTGTAGCATCATTCTCACTCGTAAGCTAATTTTAGCCATCCATTCTGCCTCTGTTGCCATTTATAAAATGAGAATGTCAAATGCAATATTAAACAAGCAGGATGAAGGCAAAAAAGGAAATGCCAGAGAGGCATTTAATAAATGAATCCCATGTTTATGTGGGAGAGGGAGGGATCCCGCGCCCACGCATCACACACGCACACGTGCACGTGCCGCTTGTGTATGGGCTGTGTTAATGAGAGCAGAGGGAGCTGTGTGCTGGGAGGGTGGGGAGTGAGAGCGGGGGAGGCAGGGGGCGGTGCCGTAGTAAATGTGTCTCTCTTTAGGCAGAAGTGATTGGGCGTGCAGGGGGGAGGCCTTCCCATTGCGTAAGTCCTGGCTGTTTGCCCTTCATCTGTCCTCTGGCCAGGTCAACACAGGAAGGAGCGAGGACAGGGTGTCCTGCACTTCCAGGTTTTTCTTCACCTGCTGATCCTGGTGTGCCCCCCTTTAGGTGTGGGTTCAAGAGAGGGGAGCATAGAGACCCCCGCTTCTGCCCTTTCCTCAGCAACAGAAGTCCTGGGCCCTTCCTTTGACAGCTTCATGTGGCTGCTCTGCCCCACACCCAGGGAGGGCGGAGCTCATGCTCAAGCCACACCTCTTCTGTTCTCTGCTTTAAATAAGCCAGTCCCATGGTGGGATCTCTGGCCACGCCCACCATGGGCTGGGGGAGGCACCTCCACCTTCTGGCAGGATTTGAGCACCTGCTGGAAGCCAAGGTTTCTTTTCACTTTGAAATGCCCTTGCAGGTGCCCAGAAATGCAGAGAACAGCTGCAGCTGCCATCGTCAGCCTTTTCCCCAAATAGTGCCGCCTGCAAGGCTCGCTTCACACACCTTGCTGATGGATGCCCATCTAGCGGGTGGGGGAGGCTGGGGCAGAGCCCGGGCCATGGGGAGGCCTGCTGCTTTCTCTTTTCCTCTTCTCTCCCGCCTTTGGGATGTAAGTGAACACAGTGTGAGCGAACATTGTCACCTTCTCTGGTACTTACCTAGGCTTCCCAGGGAGCACAGGAAGGCGTGACTGATCCCCTCTCCAGGACAGCGCTGTATGGGATCAGCTCAAAATAGCCCTGTTGGGTAGGCCTCTGTCCTAGAGATGAGGACGCTGAGGGCCTTGCTCCAGAACCTACAAAAGGAGTCAGTTTGAACCTAGGAGGCTTAGCCACTAGGTGACACTGCTGCAAGGTTGATAAGTTCCCTACCTGCCCTCCGATCAGAGTGGGGGACTGCAGTTACTGGGGTGTGTGGGGTCCCAGCTCCCCTCCCCCATTGCCCAGACCCTGAGTGCACATCCCCGTGTTTCATCTGTGCCTGTCATCAGCCTGCCTGGTAAATAGTACGTGCTTAATATTATTGGTTTATGACCTACTTAACGTTGCCATCACTCATTTTAATAAAACACTGAGCAGAGGAAACAGTGGATGAAATTAATTCTGTAAGTGGTAAGAAATTAATTCTAGAAGCTAGAGTCGAGAATGACTTTGTGGAAGAAGTTGGGCCTGGAGGGATGGGGAGAGGGCTGAAGGGAGGGCCTAGGCAGGCAGGAGCAGAGGAGGGGCCAGCAGTGTGAAGGTGGGTACCAGCATGCAGTGAAATCCTGGCCGTGTTTTGCACAGACAGGTCATTCCTCAGAGCCTTGGCTTCCTTGTCAACTGGGGGACTCATGTGGCCACTTCGCAGCAGAAGTGACGACACAGTGAGGGAATTGAGGACAGAGGACATTTGAAGATTCCTGAAGTCCATTGGGCGTGTGTATTCATCTGTGAAAACACCTTGCACATAATGTACACACATCTTACACAGGATTTGTATGTGCGTGCACACGCACAGCCACGGATGTCATGACTGCCTCGCATGGGGGTGGTGCTCAGTCAGCACAGGCCTTCCTCTTCTCCTGAGTCATAAAATCTTATGGGTTTCCCCCAGGACCCAGGATGCTTCACACCAGTGGGTCCAGGTTGTGACAAGCACATGTCCTCTGAAGACAAATCTTCCTCATGGCTGCTGTCATGCCCCTATACTGGCAATTCCATTTCTCCATGGGCTCTATGATTGGTCTGATGTCCATGAGGGCCTCTTTCTTATAGAACAAGACAAGATGCCAGCGGCTCCTCTGGCTCACAAGGACGAGGTGTAGGTACATCATCTGGGGAAGGAAAGAGAAGGGAAACATACATAAAAGTCTTTGCTGCTTGTCGTCAGTATAGCTCTGTGCAGATCCACCGTTCTCCAGTGTGTGATTGCTGACTCCTGCCCGCACTCAATGACTGTGTTGGAGGGCCTTGTCTTTTCTCAACCTCATACTCACCTGGCTGTGAATTCTTCCTGCCTGCCTCTGCCCCTGGATAAGGAGACAGCTCCATGTAGTGCGAGCTTTGAAGGAGACATTAGAGCTGAGAACAGATGCCCTGGCTCTGAAGGCCACATAGGGAGTACTGGACCATATAACTGTCTCGGTTGGGAGCCCCTACACTGGTTAATGCTCAGCTGTTAACATCTGGAACTCTTAGTAGTTGTTGAATGATGGTCTCCTCATCTTTCTGTGTAGCATGTTCTGCAGGGGCCCTGCCAACACTATGCA
The DNA here is from genome assembly GCA_004027205.1 of Ctenodactylus gundi. Classification (NCBI taxonomy): domain Eukaryota; kingdom Metazoa; phylum Chordata; class Mammalia; order Rodentia; family Ctenodactylidae; genus Ctenodactylus; species Ctenodactylus gundi. Next base: position 48,952 of record PVKB01003105.1, read on the forward strand.
GATCTGCCATGGTGAATTGGCAGTTACGTTATAGGAGCTGGTCCTGCCAGTTCTTCCCTGCCTTAGGGCAGGACTTTTCCAAGTCCTGGTGATGAACTTGCAGGATCCCCACAGAGGGTCTTGCTGGGGGTGGAGTTTCAGAAAGGCTTGTGATCTGCAGGGATGGCACATGGGCAGTGACCAGTAGTAAGGAAAGCTTCAGGAAAATGTATGTGAAACATGGGCTCATTTGCTCCTGCCCAGAGAGAGATCTGATGCCTGTTGGTTCTGAGTAAGGCCCTGAGTCTTCACACTTGACTGCCACCTTCTCTTCCTGTGCTCAGGGCTTGATGGCCAGAGGAGATGGTCTGGGGCCTTCAGAAAAGCAGTGTTTGCCTAGAGTCCATCAGAGCTAGTTGTGCAGGAAATAGAGCTTGGCCTAGGAGGAGGCCATGCAGATCTGCAGCAAGACTGCATCAGGCCTCTTAGGTCTGTCAGGAAATGCCATAGAAGGATAAGTACCACCATGGAAGCTGCAAGACATCCTCAACTCCCAGCCCTCTGCTCCCACCCTTCCTACCAGCCAGACAGTCAAGGCTGATGTCTGCACACTCAGGGATTTTATCCTTTGAAACAGGCTCCCTCTCCCGGAATAGTAACTAACATGACCTGTCAGCATGAGGAATGAAGCAGCACACACTGGCTTCTTCAGGCCAGACAGAGCTTCCTTGTTCAGGAGGTACATCAAGGCCGCAGAGACAGTTTAAATTCCCCCTGGCACCCAGGGCCGCCTACTGACTGGGACTGTCTATGTAGAGACCAGGAGGAACAAAAGTCCTTTCAGTTCCCAGAGCTTGGTCTCTTGTCCTCAAATACACCAGTGGTGGTCTTGTTTCTCTGCAGGGTCTTCAGGTTGCTTGGGCCCCTCAGAGTGGCTGTAGCAGAGCTGACCCCTTGGAAGCTCCAGAACACTCTCCAAAAGTCAGTGACAGGTGCTGCCCCAGGAGGAGGATGTCACATAGGGCATGATTCCTTGGTGAGGGCTATGACTCTAAGAGACCTGGGTTCAGATCCCAGTCCCATCACCTATGCATTGGGTCTGCTCCACAGGCCGAGTATCTGAACTCCAACCTCAGTTTGCTATTATAGGTGATGATGGTATAGCTTTAAAGACAATGTTGGGTCCGTTACCAAAGTTAGGAATACAGAAGGTAAGTATTATTACCAGTGATTAATGTCCTGGCATATAACTGCTGTGGCTACATAAGAAAATGCCCTTATGTTTAAGAAATGCAAATTATAATGTACACAGTTTACTCTTATCATCAGGGGCAATGTGCATCTATAGATCTAGACAGAGAGTAAGTTTGTACATGATAAGGCAGAAGCAAAAATTGTGCCAGTGGATGAATCTAAGTAAGAGACACATAGGTGAGCTATCTTTGCAACTTTTACTTGAAATTATTTCTAAAAAGAAACAACAAATGTCCTTATTGAGTTGTTTTGGATACTGATTGGAAGAGTTCCCCTCCACTTGACAAGCAGCATGCACAAGGGTATGGTGACCATCAGTTCAAGATCACATCAGTCCTTGGCCCCATCCAAGGGGCCTTTACAGGGGCCTGCTGCCTGGAGTCCATCAGAGCTAGCTGTGCAAGAGATACAGCTTGACTGAGAAGGAGGCCGTGTAGATGTTGATCCTGAGGCAAGACTTTGTCAGTCTTCTTAGGTCTGCTAGAAAATGCGCTGCAAGGACAGGTACCATCATAGAAGCTGTCCTGGGATAGGGAGCCTTCAGTTATGTTACTCTTCTGCAACTATAGCCATGGAAAATACAAGGCCACACTGACTTCCTCCAAAGCCAGTGCCACATCAGCATATTTTTAGGGAATGAAATTTTAGAATAGGTCTCATCCACATTGAAGGAGCTGGTGCAGTTGGTACATCCCAGGCATTCAGCCCCTGCGTGGGGTTGTTTTGTGGCTTTGCTAGAGGTGGTATTTGGAAACGGAGGCCTAGTACTTTTGGTATGAATAGCTGGCCCCATGTAGCTTCTGAGGTTTCTCCCAGCGCAGATCTACCTGGAATGTTCTACTCCGTTGCTTGCCCTTTGGTCACAGTGCTGTCATCAGTTACCACTGACAGCAACAGCAGTGGCTGGCGTCATGAGAAACAGTTGATGGAGGATGCTCAGGGTTAGACTTTCCTCCAGACTTTGCCCAAGTTCTGCCTTGTGGAAAGGTCCTTGGAAGCTGCCTTTCCTTTGGGTGTGGGTGATGGGAGCATTTATCTGTTTCTTTCAGGGGTCTTAAAGAGGGGTGCGGAAATAGCTGCACCAAGAGGCTGGTGGTTCTGACAGTCACTCCGCTGTGTATGTGCATTTCTGATGGCCTTGGAGATCAAAGCAGGCCTCTCTCGGGTCGCAGTGAGAAGGGAGCTGTGCCCTTCGCCCTGTGGAGAGAACAGCCCTCAGTGCCTACTACCCTGAGAAATCAGCCAGCCAGACACCTGGGTGCAGGGACTATGTTCCCCATCTTGACTGCCCACCACTCTTCACCAGTGCCACAGAGGAGCCAGCCCCAAAGGTGCCCCTAGCCCCGGGCCTTTCAGTGTTTCCACTCTTCATGCTCTCCTCCCACACTAGGTCTAGGCTGGCCCAGTGGAACCAAGGAGTGTGAGAATAGCGTGGTGTGAATCCCAAGGCTGGGGTAAGAGAGGCCTTGCAGCTTCTGTCTGAGTCACTAAGAACGTGTGGGACATTCCCCCTGGGATTCACCCAGCATGCTGGGAGTAGATCCGATGCCCTCAGTAAGCCATGGGTGGCACTCATGTCAGCAGTCCCGGCCCGCTAGCCCAGTTAAGCTTTCTCTGGCTCTAGCTCCAGCCACCATCTAGCCACAGCTCTGTGAGACACCACAAGCAGGGGCCCAGTGCACCCAGTCTACTCACGGACCATGAGAAGAACAACCAGCACTGGCTCGAGGCTGCTGAGTTCGGGGGGAGTCTGCACAGCAGTTGATGTTTGGAACGGGCACGTGGCCTGGTGACAGCTGTTCTTGACTGGGGCCAAGAGGGGAGGGCTGATTTTTTTCCCATTTGGGTTCTGACCGTACCCCTGGTTATCGTAGGAGGGCCTGGGGAAGGACTGCCCGGATGTGTCCTAGCCTCCGGGGCTATGGTAGTGGCAGGCTGGGAAGTGGCAAGGGGCAGTTTGTTTTGCGAGTACTTGTGCTAATCTTCAGAGAACAAGGCAGCCAGGCAGCCGGTTCTTTCTCCGTGGAATCAGTGTTCTCGGAGGTAGAGGGCTGCCTTGTTTGTCACTCTGTCCCCCGAAGCCGCGCGTTTGCCAGGCATGTTGAGTTACTTCGCGTGGTTGAATTAAGTGGTCCAAGTGTCCAGGAGCAGGGAGGGGTTTGTGGGCAGGCCTCTCGGTTCGGAGAAATCTTTCAAGAGCTTTTCAGCACTGGCCAGGCTAGGGCAGGCTCCCTGCTGTGCGGCTGCCTCTCCCTGTCGCTCAAATGTCCAGGACCGGCTGGGGTCCCCCAGAGAGTACGTGTGCCATGGCCCCTGGCCTCCCGGAGCACTCACCGTTCACACAGTGGGTGGTTGACAGAACTTTCATGGTCTGCACTGCCCAAAATGGCACCAGCCAAGACAGAGTAGAATTAAACAGAGCTGCCAGCCGTGTTCAGGGAGAGAAAGAGTAGGTGGGTTTGTTTAAAATACTCCCATTACAGTCAGTTAACCTTTATGTTCCCTAAATGAAAATTGTATAAACCTGAAATTTTCGTTGATCAGGTTGCCTAGGAACAGGCAGCAGGTTTTCATAAGACAATGCGATAGATTGTCACCCGTGGGGCTATTAGGAAGTGAGCTGGTTAGGTGCATTGTTTCCCATACTGGTGTAGGCATCGGGTAATTATCTGTCTGCTCCCACACCCATCTTCCCTGGCCTGGGCAGGTTCATGCAAATAAGACTTCTCAGCTGCTTCTCTCAGTCCCCTGGGGGCCAGTCCAGGAGCCAGTCACCACCCCTCAGCGTTTATGAGAGAAATTTTAATTTGGATGAATTTGCTTCTTTTTAATCACCTTCCCCTGCTTCTTGCAGCAGCAATACCCTAATATCCCTATTGGTGACAACCTATCACATTGTCTTATGAAAACATACTTCTGGTTCCTAGCAGAAGACTTGAAAACTAAACAGTAACAACGTGCGCAGTGAAAGAGGAGGAGTTGGAAGAATGCCACAGTGGTTCAAGTGCTAGAGCCCTGGGTTCAATTCCCCAGCACCACATAAGCTGGGCGTGGTGGTGCACACCTATAATCTTAGCACTGGGGAGGTTGAGGCAGGAGGATTGGCTAGCCTGGGCTCTGTAGTGACTTCAGGAGCAGCCTGGCTTCAGAGCAAGACCCTGTCTCAAAAAAAAAAAAGAAAAGAAAAGAAAAGAAAAGAAGGAAAAAAAGCCCCCAGGCTCCCGTAAGCCATCTGGGGTGGATCAAATTTGTAATCCCAGCATGCCGGGAAGCTGAGGCAGAAGGATTACAAATTCAAACCAAGCCTAGACAGGTTGCAACTTTGTGAGTCCTTGTCTCAGAACTAAAAAGTAAAAGCTAAAGGTGTAGTTCAGGTTGGAGACCGAGTTCAGTCCCCTACACTGGGGCTACAAAAAAAAAAAAAAAAAAAAAAAAAAAAAAACAAAAAACAAAAACCTGAGGCAATTTTTGGTATATCTTTTTAGATTTTTTTTTTCTTTGTATGATATATACACTTGTTTATGTTTTGCAAAGTCACAGCAGTTTGCTTTTTACTTCTTACAATTGGGTGGCCAGCCATCGTGGTTTGTGTAGCACTAAAGAGTTTTCCCAGGACCAGGGCCTGTTGCCAGCAGCATAAGTTTCTGTTGGTATGTAGCATTCAGCATGGCTGGACCAAACTAACTTAACCAGTCCCCTTCTCTCGGACTTTTAGGGCGTGTCTTTTTAAAATTACTTCTGCAGTTAATGCTTCTGATGAATAACCTCACCTGTAGGTCCTTGCAGCATGAAATCCTACAAGTAGGATTAGTAAGATGTGCATATTTGTGGCTTTTGATGTGCTGCCAAGTTGTTCTTTAAAGAAACTATGTGGCAGTCTCTTCCTTCTCCCCACACCTGCAGGAGCCCTGACGTCATGTAGTCCTTTTATCATTGCCAATCTGATAGGCAAAAAACACACCAGATTTTTGGAATGCCTGCTCCTTTGTTAGCCACTTGTAAATTGCCTGTTCATATCTTTTACCCATTTCTCTTTCAGGACGTTCATCTCTTCAGATCTTCAAAAACTCCTTATATTGAGCGTATCAGTTGGGAATATTGAACCGTTTGTCCACGTTTTAGACATTTGTGGTTACCAGTCTTAAAAGACCAAGAGTGATTATTTGTTATCTGGTTTATTTGAAGAAAGTGACTTTATTTAATAAAGTATTCCTTAATCACAAAATATTTTTTAATTGAAGTATTTGGGTTAGGAGTATCTCCACGTAGGTGAGTCCGCTTTTAGGCAGTGTATACAGTTAGCTTGCCAATTGGCACACAGTGTAGCTCGCTGTGTCTCAGGCAGGATACGAGCAGCGGGAATCTTCTGTGTTACCGCGATACCTCAGCAGCTGGTTTGCTATGTGGAACTCTTGCCTCTGCCATATGTTCCCTGTCTACTTTTCGTATATGACACCTGATTCTGCCTCCCCCATCACTGTGTGGCTGTCGTGCTGCTACAGACATCTCTGCCTCACCCTACCCTAGCCCATGGTCACCAGTAGTAGGTCTGAGTACGAGCTAACAGTGCGTGCTAAGTTTGTATGCAAACCAAGAGCAGCTGTCTGCTGGGCGAGAATATCAGGTGTCCTGGTGAGCCGTGATAGGAACCGTAGCAGGTCCTAGCATAATTTCCTGGTGTTTTGTGTAACTGAGAATATCAGGTGTCCTGGTGAGCCGTGATAGGAACCGTAGCAGGTCCTAGCATAATTTCCTGGTGTTTTGTGTAACTAAGAATGTCCAGTGAGAAACCTCCAGGTGTGCAAAAGAAATAGGAGTTAAGAGAATTTGGAGACAGAAGGTAAACAGAAAAGATCAGCACCTCTCCCACACCTGTGGGTATTAAACTCAGGGCCTTTCTGCTGAGCCTCAGGCCCAGCCCACCTACCCCCCTTTTCTAAGACAGGGTTTCACTGAGTTATCCAAGGTAGGTGTGAACTGGGCTGGAGGAATGGCACAGCAGTTAAAGTGCCTGCCTTGCAAGTGCAAGACCTCAAGTTCGATCCCCCACCACCACATAGAGCCAGGCATGGGGGCATACGTCTATAATCCCAGCAGTCGGGAGGCTGAGGCAGGATTGCCTTGAGTCCAAGGCCAACCTGAGCTTCATAGTGAATTCAGGTCCAGCCTGGGCTACAGAAAGAGACCCTGTCTCAGAATGGAAAGAAGGAAGGAAGGATGGAAGGAAGGAAGGAAGGAAGGAAGGAGAGAGCCTACCTCAGCCTCGCAGAGTGGTAGGATTACAGGCATGCGCCGTCACCCCTGGCTAAGATTAGCAACGTCTTGAAGATGCTGGTACAAAATGAGAAGCCAGTCTCAGTATATGATCTTGTGACTTCCCTCGAGTGTGGCGATGCGGGTTGAACAGTGCATCATGAAGCTAGCCGCTGTCGAGGTCCGGCCTGCAGGCCGGCCCTGCTCGGGGTGTCTGCTGGCTCCCCAGGCAGTCTGCTGCTCAGTTTTCTCGTCTGTGAAATGGAGCTAAGGCTGAGTAGTCTGCCGGTTTTATGAGAAAGAAAATCAGATGGCCTGCTGAGGGGTCCCTGGCCTGCAGGGATGTGTGTACAGGGCCACTCCGTCATGCTGTCACTGTCACTGTCCTCAGGCACATCATCAGCTGCCGCCTGTGACACTGTGCACGCAGGCCTCCATCCAGGCTCCAGCCCGTGTCGTATCTCCAGCTTACGTCCTCCCTGCCCTTCCAGAACCTAATTTCATCCTTGTAGGTTTTTTGCAAAGCAGGATTTGCACAAGTGGTGTGTTTTCTTAAATATTTACTTTGCGGGCCATTTACTCGGCACGGCTATCTTTACAGTGAGTAAGGAGCAGGGCTAAAAATAACTTAGCTTGTAACCAGATCAGTGCTGCATTTGACATTTGCACGGAATTCATTTGCATCTCATTGGCTCGCCTTTCTGTTTAACAGGTAGAATGTAAGAAAGCCCAGCCGAAGGAAGTCATGTTCCCACCCGGGACTCGGGGCCGGGCCCGAGGGCTGCCTTACACCATGGACGCGTTCATGCTGGGCATGGGGATGCTGGGTGAGTTGGGACCGGTCCCCAGGGACTCGGTGGGGAGGAAGGGCTGCGGATGCCTGGGTGCCATTTGGGTCCCCTCCCAGATGGACAGGCTACCTGAGTGGTGGTTACTGGGTATCCCTCAGTTTCCTTTGTGAGTACCAGTGATTCTTCCTCTTCCCAAGACAGTTCTGTCTGTCCATCCGTGAACCTGGTATAGGGTACCTGATGTCACTTTCACTTCTTGGTACCCCAGTCTTCAAAAGGAGTCTTCCTGTCTCAGTCCTCTTGGCCAAGTAGGAGTTCTTAAGACCTGAGTACTGGTGGCTGGCTTACCTTGTGTGGGCTCAGGCTACATTTTCAAAAACTCGGGAGAGGTAAGGACGTGGGTGGGTGATAATCCTGTCTATTTAAATGATTAACATTTTTTCTCTTGGGACATCAAAATTTGCATTTAAATGGATGTTTTAAATAGCCCATTTTACCCTTTATTTGCAAAAAATGATGAAAGACAAAGTGTGTTTGTTCTGACTAAAAATGATCTTTCCTGGCTTTTAGAGAAATTGAGTTGCATCTTATGCCCCTTCCTTAAAGGTATCTCTGTCCATCCTGCGTAGATAATTGAAAATCTCACAGCTTAAATGGAATGAAAGATGGAGGGAATGGGGGAGATGCGTAATGGCATGGGTTGCAACAATAATTAGAAATTTCAAGGCGAGAGGACGGTATTTTAGTGAAGTTATTGTATGTCGGGAAAATACTAATTAAGTGGGATAAATGGTACTTAATGGTAAAATTCCATTTAGGCACACGAGCAGTCTAGTTTTAATGGGTTTTCATTTGGTTTAGCTAAGAGTCCCTCTTGTTTGATAAATTCTTTATGTATTTTCAGATTTGCTGCCGTTTAAGTCATCTGTGGCTTAGTTTTAAATTTATAAAACTTTTCTTGGTCTTACAAAGAAATTTGTCTACCTGTGAAAACAACCAAGGGCAAGAAAAGCTGTTTTTGAGAATGTGAAAAAAGTAGAAAGTGATACTACTGGGAGTAGTAAAAATGGCCAGGGTGTTAAGTCTTCTCAAATTAATTTTTTTTAAGGTTTAATCAAGTTGCCAAGAAAATTCTATTACAGTTATTTAAAAATTGGGTAAAATTGGGTGATTCTAAAACTTATCTGTGAGATGAAGTATGAGAACAAATATTAGAACTTTTTTTTAAAATAGAGAACATTTTTCTAAAAAATAGAAAACACTGGTTTAGTAAAAGTTTAAAAGAACATAACATAAAACTACCGTAATTAAAACAACGTGGTATACAAAATTACAGTGGTTTGCCTTAAGAATTTTTTACTCTATGGTAATGATAAAACAATGTGGATTTAATAGAAATAGTAAATTTTGATCCCATCTTGGACTGACAATATGTAGTTCTACACTCTGTGAAGGTGCTAGGTGGTGGCAGTGAGCATCTGTGTTTCAGGAGAGATGACCGAAACTCTGTGTTGTACTCCACTATTGACCCGTGGTGTCCAGTAAGTTAGGTGTGTGACATGCAAGGGGTGAGAGAGAAGCACAGTAGATGTTTAAGTTTTTTTAAAGTTACATTAAAATACACATCGCCATTATTTTCCCTCAACCTGTCCCCCTTGCTTTGAGCACCCTTACCCTGTGGTCCCTGCACTCTCTGAAGCAGTTCTGGAAGGCTTCTTTCGTGGTGTGTTCTGGTACACTGTCGTGGCTGCCTTGATGACCCGAGTCCATGCAACATGTTAACCTTCCATGGTTATTTTGACCTTGGGGTAAACCCAGAGGTCACAGGGTGCTGGATGTGGTGAATGAGGACACACCACAATGGGCTGGCAAGCCTCCCCTTCCACTGGATGCCCTCAGCAGCAGCATTCACTGTATTTTTTTTAAAATGACACTTTATAAGAGACACTCATGAAAGAGAACTTTAGAAATCCTTCAGAAAGTGGCCAGAGCAATCGGATATGTGTTCACAAGAAAGGGGAGAGGGGAGTGTTTTGGGGAGGATGAATAGCAGTGTGTCCTTTACTGCAATAAATGTTTTTAAAGTTTAAATACATACTTTTATTTTGATCACACCTCATATATCTTTTTCCCCATTTTATTGATAGATATAAATACAATATATAATGTTTCCATGGATCTTGAGTGTTTTGTGCATATACATATTTTGGCAAAATTGTAAATCCCTCTCTTCTTCCTTTTCGGCCCTCTCACTGCCTCCCACTTACACATCTTTGACTTAGTGATATTTCTAACTTATGATTGGTTTATCTGGACGCAGCTTCACCATGTATTGAGGCACCATACATCTGTATAGGAATACATACTTGTGGATGGAAGAAGTTAAAGAACCTAAAATAAATACATTTCTGTATAAGAACATAATTATCATCTCAGAATATTTAAAATCAGAATTATTTCTCAGTTGCTATACAACAATTGCTTAGCCCTTCCTTTAAAATATTTTTAAGTTGTTCTTTACCTGATATATATAAAACAACTCCCAAGTGGAGTAGTAATTTTAGACATTGATGTCAAACTGTACAGAAAAAGAGTGGTATGCATCTAAAGGCCGTCAGGCATAAGTAGCATTTGCCTTCCTGAGCCTGACACAGCAGCCTGCACATGGGAGGAAGAACTCTGGTTTTTCTTCGGATTAAGTAGATAGACTGAGACCAGCTTGGCTGCTGTAACTGAGGAAGGACAAAGGCACAACGATATTCATTGTCTCAGACTTTGGGCCACCTCACCACAGACACCCAAGCCTGGATCCTGAGTGGAAGGGCACCGGGGCTTTCATCGTGGGATCCAAGGCAGGAGGCTTTCACCAACAGATCATTTTTGGTACTACCTACAGCATGCCCAGCCCTGGGCTGGCACTGGATATGGTGCTGAACCAGGCAGCGGTGTCCCTGACCTCAGGATGCTTGTGGGATAGTAGGAGAGATGTGCACATAACAGCTCATCCCATGGACGCCTAATTCATCCTTACTAAGTCTTGAGTGCTCTGAGAGCACATCAGGAAGAGCAAGACCAAGTGGGATTCAGGCCTTCCTCCATATGGAGGAAGATGGCCAGATGGGAAGGATGGGTAAGCTGCAGGCTTTGGGGCACAAGGATCCTGCAGAGGGACTTCAGCATGGCTTGTGTGTGTATGAAGTGGGAGGAATGGCCACCAAGAGCCTTCAGGGTGGGCTGTGCCCGCAACAGGTATACAGCCCCAAGTGACCTCATCCTGAGAACATTTGCTGAGGCACTGGGGGTTAAGACATGATCCTTGGGCTTCTGCAAACACGATCTGAGTGACTTCTTTTTGTTCACGAACTGTTGTGTGACAGATGCCCAGATATTCACTCATCTCATCTGTCCCCAGGTCTTCTCTTGCTGTCCATGTTTCAAGTTATGACTTCCCTGAGCCATAGTGACGAAGTAGTTAGTTTAGAATGTCCTTGCACTTGAGACCCCCTTTGTTCTTGAGGCCTACCACCTCCACCTTGCTATCTAGGTTTTTGCCTTTTGCTTGCCTTAGCTTTGGTTAAAGCTGCTGTCTGCAGGACCCCCAGACCCTACTCAGTCGACACTGGGTCACAGAGGTGCCTCTCCTCTCCTGGCCAAGTAGCGAGCCCTTGGATGGAGCTGGGGGCATCAGCTCCGGGCAGAGCAGAGCTCCAGCAGGCAAGCAGAGTGATGTAAGGGAAGGAGCTCGGGATTTTGGAAATAGATCTGAAGGCCTCGTTTCTTCAGCTGTCTGACTTGAAGCAAGAGGCTTGGCCTCTCTGTTCATTTACCCCCGTCTGTGGGAAAGTAATCTTACTCCATGGAGTTGTCAGGAAATAAATGAAATTATAACTTGCCTGGAAAATTTATATGTCATCAAACCCTAGGCTAGTGAGATTTGACTTGGTGTACTGTTCAGAAATAAGAAAAATATCATAATTAAATTGAATGAATGGTTTTTTATCACATTGACTATAAGATAGAACCCGCTTACATAAAAAATGTAAGAAAGTAAATGTCTTCAAAAACCAGAACAGGGGAGCCTGTGCTCAACCTGGGAGCTGTTACTAAGACGATACTGATAAATCAGGGAAAATGTTATCCAGGTAGGTGTCTGACACCTTAACCTCTGGAGTCTCTTTCGGTCTGTGAACCCAGTGCCACCTAAAGATGTGATTTGTACCAGTACAAGTGCTGCCTCTTCCCCCAGCTCAAGGATTTTGGATGATTCTTGAGTTGCCATCTTCTCATAAAGATCAGTGTGTTGACTTCAGGCCTCAACCAGCCTTCAGCCTCTGGAATTCCGCAGCCACTCTGATGAGGTCATCCTGATGTTAGCTGAGCAGCAGGGTGCCCTGAGAAGTTCCAGGACGTGTCCCTCGCCAGAAAACAGCTCACCCTGAGGTCTGGGACAAAGGAATGAGTCAGGCGTATCATCTAAGGAATGAGCTTGCATTCTTACATTAGGGGCGAGATCATCTCTCGCCTCCCCAGCGATGCCAGGCCTTCTGCACTCAGAGCAGTCACCTCAGGCTGCCCTCATGATGTCACTTGTTGGCACAGCTTGATACCAGGTTGTCAGGCGTTCTAGGCCAAGACACTGCTGTTGCTGTGCTAGAACTGAAGCCTCTACTCACTCTCTCTCTCTCTCTCTCTCTCTCTCTCTCTCTCTCTCTCTCTCTTTCTCCCTCTCCTTCTTCCCTTAAAGAAATAGTGTGACCTTGGACAGAAGCTAATCCTTGGTCCTTGGTTAGGATACCCAGTGTCTCCATTGAGCATATGGGGCAGCATCTCTGCCCCTATATTTTGCAAGCAGTCCTGGAACTACCTACTATCCCTACCCCCAGTTTGGCTGATGAATTTGACTTCTGCAGAAAAATCATTTTTAAAGCATCAAGTGGAATGAATGAAGTTTCGGTGACTTAAACTTTTACTTTTGAAAAGGCAAAGAAAAAGTATGAAATACTTTCAACGAATTTTTACAAGACTCTGAATCACAAAAAAAAACATTAAAATTGTATTCAGCAGATACTTACCGGGTATGGCTAGTAACTGCCAGGCACTATTACGGACACCAGGGACACGGCAGAGAGCAAAACCTCTGATCTGAAGGAGCTGACGTGCTGTGAGGAGTCTGAGACAGCCAGCACACCGGTGACTTAGTGACTTAGACATCGTGAACCTAGTTTTTAAATGTTCTTCAGGGTCTTCTTTGTTCCTTGGGAGGTCTCATGAAAGGCAAGCTGATGTGTATGTAGCTGCACAGTTACGCTTTCCCGCCACCTCTTGACACGGCTACAAACGTCTTCTGTGAAAATGTATACCTTTTTGGTTTTAGTTTTCACAGCCTTTGACAGAATCATAGAACAGTCGGCCTAAGGGGAGTTCCTGTAAACAGAATGTAGGGGAGCAGGGCAGGAGGCTTGTCCCTAAGCCCTGTCGCCTGCCTCCGAGCCAGACAAAACCAAAACCAACCGCACCCACTGCAGCCTGTGTTTCTGTAGCCCTGAGACTCAGCTCTGCTGCTCCGTAGAGTGCCCTGTCGCCCAGACCGACGCGGCAGAATCCTCTACCTTTTCTCATCAAAGTAGACTGAATAAAAGCAAACACATATAGGTTGATGTACTTGATTCCTCTTAGCCTTCTCTGCCCTCAGCCACGTAATCCCACTGCCTTTAAGTCTTTCAGTCTCATTGGGCTCATGCTGTTTATTTAACATGTTGGTAGAAAAAGAGTGCCTTACTGAGGCCTTGCAGGAAACCGTCGCCCAAGCAGGCCAGAAAATGGAGAGGTGCTGTTGACCAGCTTACTGTTTTAGCCAGAAGCTTGCTCGCTCTTAATTTCTTTCTTTCTTTCTTTCTTTCTTTCTTTCTTTCTTTCTTTCTCTTTCTTTTCCTTTCTTTACTTTTCTTTGGCAATGTAAGTATCAAATCAGGGCCTTACACATGATAGATAGTGAGTGCTTTACCGCTGAATTAGATTCTTAACCCCTAACCTGCCTATACTTGTACCAAGCAGGTCCCAGGAATCCCAACCTAGTGTTTCTCAGCACTAAGCTCCTCTGAACTGAAAGCAAAAAAAAAAAAAAAAAAAAAAAAAAAAGCCTTCAGCTGAGTTTGATGATACATGCCTGTAATTTTGTAATTTCAGCATTCCAGGAGGCTAAGGTGGATCCTCAAGGTTAAGCCTAGACTGGGTAACTTAGTGATTTAACAAAAACCCTGTATTAAAATTTAAAATAAAAAAATGGTCTGGGATGGTAGTTTAATGCAAAGGCCCTGAGTTCAATCCCCGGTGCCACAGAGAATACATGTGTACTTATGTATACATACATACATACATATTTATTGAGACGGCCTGGAAAACTGTAATCTGACCTGCTACTGGCATTCACTGACATATCAGGTGATTGGCTAGAACTTAAGCCACACCTCTAGACTTAATAGAGTTTGTCCTTTCCCAGAATATTTGTTTGGGTATTCCCAAGGCTGCTTCCTGTCTGTTCACCTGTTCCTGCTGGACCGGAAAAGTTGAGAATTCAGTTCTTGATTTTCCCCTTACTGCAGCACAGTTCATTAGAACTTCCTGAGAAGACAGGAAGGCCTTGTGTCTCTGCTGGACAGCATGGTAGCAGTGAGTCTCTTGGGCACACTAGGTGCTGAGCACTTAAGTTATGGCTCGTGCCATTAAGAAACTGGAGATTTTCTTTTGCCTTATTTTAATTAATGTGAACTGGACAGCACAAGCCTAGAAGAGCCCCTGAGACTCAGGATGGCTCTGAATGTGGGTGTCTGTACAGTCTCTGTCTGTCGGGTCCTTGCCTAGGAAGGGCTCTTGGCACTTGATGTTTCCTCTGCCTGCCTGCAGACCTTATAGAGTGGATGTGGCACCCAGGCAGTAGGCTGTACATCAGGCAGCAGATAGGTCACACTCCGGTGGTTCCCTGGGTAAACAGCCGTTGTCCTCTTGTCTCTTCAAGCCAGGATGTCTGGTGAGAGCGATTTTCCATGACGCTGAGTCAGAGGCTGGGAAGTGATGAGTCATGGGCCGACCTGTGGAGATGCAGACGTCTCTAGGTGTAGAGTAGATCTGTGGAACCGCAGTTCTGAGAGCCCTGCCAGCGTCCCCAAAATGGGGCCTCCAGAGGAGCTTGCTGGCACATCTAAGCTCTTTGGTGGCCGACTTTGCTACCACAATGGAAAGCCAGTCTGCAAGAAAGCTGATCACCCAGGCAGAAGGCTTGAATTTTTTTTTTTTTTTTTTTTTTTTTTTACTTTAGTGGCAAGAGATAATTACTGTGGGATTGATCAGGCATCCAGAGTACTGGAGCAAATAAATTGTGCAGTGGCCGGTGTGGGAGGGGCCTGGCTGCTAATGGAAGCAGTGGCTGGGTCATCCCACCGTAATGTGGCTTGATGGAGCATCCGCGGGGTCTGCCTAATGTGCTATTGATATGCAGCCGGCCGATTTCCCCCGTGTGGCCGGGGCGTGAGCCGCTGGAGCAGAACTGCGCTGCACAGCAGTAAATGAAGAGGAAAATTGAAGTAATGTTGTATTATAAATTTATAATTTCATCTGCCTGACATAGAGGGTGTTCAGTGATGGGGACGTAGAGATGAGATCCCTTGCTCTAACGGATCCAAATTCTCATCTTTCTTCTTCAGGAAGCAGTGATATTGACCTGTCCTGAAAGAGTAGTGTGGGGCTCAAAGCAGCGGTGAACTTGACCACACTTACCTTCTTTCTTATCATTGGAGACTTTCAGGTGTGCCAGGGAGAAAGCACATATAATCAGGTCTGTCCTGAGAGTTCAGTGAGCAACTGGCATTTTCCTGTCTCTCGCCACACCAGGGGACGGGGATGCACGGGCTATGCTTTGACTGTCAGATTAACACTAAAATATTTAACACCCTTAGCTCTGAAGTTGGAAGCAAAGGAGCCATTTTTCATCAGGAAAGCCAGCCCCCAGGCAGCCACAATTTGGCTGCTTGCATATAATCCGTTTATCAATATTGTTGAAATAATGGTATAAGAAATATAGTGCTGAAAGCTGGGATTTGGTAGCAGGTGATTGATTCAGGAAAAAACTTGAGCTGCCCGGCCATGAAATAAACATCAAGGACAAAGCCTGTGTGTGTGTGTGTGTGTGTGTGTGTGTGTGTGTGTGTGTGTGTGCGCGCGCGCGCGCGCTCCCTTGTGTCCATTTAAGGTAGCCACGGTCTGGCCACTGCCCCTCCTCCCCCACCTTTTCCCCATCAGGTACCCTAGCTCCACATTCCTCAGGCTGCTGGGTCATTGTGGCTCTCAGAGTAGCCTTCCCCCACCAAGATACTAAGTGCTGGAAGATAATCAGGGATGGAGCAGGCAGTGAGATGCTATTTAAGTATAAAGGATTCATTGGCCAGTGAGTCAAGAAGTTTCTAGCTAAAGCCAGAGAAAGGCACCTCAGCTAGCCTCACGTGAGACTCGGGGCACATCATTGCCATAGCGGAGTGAATGGCTGTACTGCAGGTGGTAGGAGTCAAGCCCCAAAGAAGAGTCAGCCTTTGTCTTAGGTTGAGCAAACACAACCATTCCACAGACTGGGTGGGTTTCTCATCAACAGACGTTTATCATGAACACTTCTGAAGGCTGAGACATCTAAGATCAAGGGCCCTTTCCTCATAGACAACACCTGTTACTGTGTCCTTGCTTGGTAGAAGGGTCTCTCTGGGACCTTCTTTAAGAAAACACTGGTCCCATTCGGAACGGTGCTGTTCTACATAGTGTGGTCAAGAAATGTGGTATGTGCTTGAGTATAAATTTAAAAATGTTATTACAGTAAAAGATATATTCCCACTAACCCCCTTCACAACATTTCCCCTCACTTCAAACACCTGTTCAGTCACTCTTGCGATTTTCTGGCACAAGGCTAGAAGTCCTTTTTTGTAAAAGTGTCTTCTTATGGCTGCCTTGGTCAGCCTCAGGTTCTGCCTGAGTCATTTCAGATGCTCACAGCAACTACCATCAAGTAGAAGCATTGTGATGTGGCCTCTCCACCATATGTATCAGACGTGGCACTGTGTGACTTGTGGTTCTTTCCTAAATTCAAAACAACCATGAAAAGTAAGTGTTTTAGATCAGCTGAGGGCATCAAGACAGTCACAACAACACAATTAAAGATACAGAAAGGGTGCCTGGAACCACTTCAGAAAGTGGCAAGAGTAACGGCAAACGTGTGTTCAAAGTGAGGCGGGGCGGTGGGAGTATTTTGAAGGATACTAATGGTAATGTATCTTTCATCATAATGTTTTTTTAAATTAAACACCAACTGTATTTTGTGGTCATACCTTGTAAGATCTCATTGCCTCCCGAAAACCCTACCCTAAGACCCTGCCTGTCGACGTATTGGATGTTACATTTTCAAACTATGAATTTGGAGGCCATAGTGTTCCGATCATAGTAGCCCAAGGGCATGGTCTTGGGCCAAAGACAGGACTGGAGCCAAATATTCTGACTTCCAGATTCACAGTCATCTGTTCTGAGTCAGTGGCAGGTCCACTGGCCCCAGTCAGAAGCCGCACCACCAGCATCTCAGAGAAGGGTTGAACAGTGCTTCCCATCTCTGGTCTTCTGGGGCACAGAAGCTCTGAAGAGCCAACAGGAAGACCAGCAGAGCCTGACCATGAAGGCAGAGTGTAGCAAGATGCTGTAGCCACAGCCCTGTGCTTCAGCCCTCACTTGCAGGGTCAGAGTGTTTGGTGTGGCCTGTGACAATCCACGGGGGAGGTTGGTGAGGAGATCCCAGCGCTGGTGTTGTATAGCAGTGCAGAGACGTGTGGAGAGTAGTCATCGCTGCCGCCGCTGCCGGAGGACCTAGGAACCATCCTGAATTGCCCATCAGAATAACTTTCTATTAGCATTTTGTTGGTAAAAACAGGTGACTCTGAATGCTGTGGACAGCCCAGGTGATGACTAGAAGGGGCGTAGGCAGTGCCTGCGACTGACAAGAGGGCTGGAGGGCAGGACTCAGCAGACAGGCAGGAGCTGGAGGAGCTCAGGGGGCTGTTGTTGCCACATCTGCACAGTGGATTCTGCTTCTGATGCTAAAGTGAACTCAGAGCCACCCAGCGGTCACGCAAGGGAGGGAGTTCAAGTGCTGGGCAACCCAAAAACCACCACAGACATCCACCTCAGAGGTCAACACAAATGTGGTGGGGGAAGCATGTGGTGTGACAGGAGCGTGAATGTGGTTAGCTAGCCAGGCGGTGAGTAGAAGGAGGCCAAGCACGCCTGGTGGGCGGAGACAAGAGGAAGCCGTGGTTCTCCTGTGGCCGGTGATGAAATTCTAGTTTGCGAAGGCCATATTGGCTGTCAAAGTAGCTACAGCACAACGGGCAGGGATGTGAAGTGGCCAGAGCTAAATTGACATCTTAGTAGGGAGTAAAGAACAGATCGGAGAGGGTCCCACCCACGCTAGGGCTCACCAGCAGGGTTTCCTCTGTACCCCCTCAGTTAGCAGTCACCTTAGGTCGTGTGCTGAGGGGCCGGTCTCACTATGGAATGCCGGTGAAAACATGCGGCAGATTCTTCTGCGTTTGGGCCATGTTTGTAATGCATGTCTTAACATAGCCGACCCCCTGCCTCTCTCCAAAGGTCTCTGAAAGACAGTGACCCCTCTGTGGAGTGTCCATGCTCACGCTAGGATCGTGTCCTCCCCAGGTTCATTAGGCCTGGTGTTTTCCAGAGGCAGGGGTCAGCCTTGAGCGTGGTCACTAAGCTAGGCTGTACATAGCCAAGCCCTGTTTGGTGCTGGGCCTGCTGTCCACTGCCTTGGGAGGAGGCTTTACAAGGACTTTAATCTCCTACTGTCAACAGCTTTAAGGAAAAGTACATTCAGGGTAAGCTCTCCAAATGTCAGAGCCAGGCGCAGGCCCTGTGTTTGGCGCTAATGCGTGGCATTTACTCTGCAGGTTCAAGAAAGTGCACAGGCTTTAGGAGGTCTGGCTGCCCAAATATGGGTTAATTACCAGCAAGCTGACAGCAGCACCTCAGCCACAGGAGAGGTGACCCAGGCCCTGGGTAAAGCCCCTCCCTAGAGACAAAGCATTCTCTGTGAAGGAAAATAACTCGGATGCTCGTCACTGTTCCCCTCCCTGGGATTTCATCCCAGATCCAAGGCAGCTGTCTAATGGTTCTCTTCCTCTCTGTGTTCAAGGCTACCCCAACTTCGTGGCAACCTATGGCCGAGGCTACCCTGGATTTGCTCCCAGCTACGGCTATCAGTTCCCAGGTGAGTGCCTTGGACTCCTAGGGTTTTGGGACCTGGGAAGTAGGCTGTGTTTGGGAAGAGCAAAGAGGACCCCCAGAGAAGAATACGGCTCATACATTCCTTCACTTAAGAGATGCCCTGTGTGTGCTAACTTCCAAGTCTCCGTTAGGCCGCATCAAGATCTAGCTAGAGTTCCTGATTCACTGGAGCCCTTCACTGGCGCTGGGTGTCCGAGAGCAGCATCTTTTAACAGGGAGTGAAGCAGAAGAGGCAGGGCGCCCCCTCGGCTTCCCTCCTTTTCTGAGCCTGACCCAAGTTGGTTCTTGCTGGGAACTGAACTCCAGGCTCAGTTCACCCTATGCCTCCCTCTGCCTGCCTCCTGGTCCCTCCTATTTGTGTACCTGTGTCTGATGTGTCCCTGCCCTTTCTTTTTTTTTCTCTTCTCCGTCTTAGCCCTGGCTTGGGGGGCCTTGTGTTATATGTGATGTCGTGCTGGCGGGGTTTGGGGTGGCTGGCTGTCCTGGAGCGGGAGGGGGCTGTGTGGATTCTCCGTCCTTGTGTGTTGGCGTCAGAGGCTCGAAGCAGAGCACTCAGCAGTGCTAGCCCGTGATGCATCCTGGTGCTCCAACTCTGAGGCCGCTGACAGGCCTGGGACTTGAACCCAGGGGCAGCCAAGGTAGGCATGGTCTGGTGAGGGTAAGAGACAATGCTAAAGGAAATAGTGTCTTATCAGGCTTTGCCTGTCCCTGGGGAGGTGAGCCTGCTTTTCCCAGGCTTGGAGTACAGATGAGGGTATCTCAAGTGTGCCCAAGTGAAAGGTCAGTGAAATGTACTGAGAAGGGATGGAAATGTCCAGTCCTCTGTGGTTCTTTCTTGAGGGGAGGTGCCATGTAGGAACTAGGCTTTGGGAGGAGTTCTGCTGCTGGCTGGGCATCCCACCTTGGCCATTTGGCCTGGGAGTGTCACATCTGAAATGAGCAAGCAACAGAGAGAAAAGAAGAGGGTTACTGTGTGACTGATGAGCAGGAGGACAGAGAGGGGTCTGAGGGGATCTTGGGATGGTGTTGGTCTTAGTACAAGCTTTGGAGAGGGTAGGTAGGAAGCATTTGGGACTTACAGCCGCTTAAACTCTTAGAGCTCTCAGAAGCAGTGATAGAAACCCAGGCACTTGTCCTGGTGCCGCCACCAGTGGTCGGAGTGGTTGTGGCATGTCCCTCAGCTTCTCTAGGCCTCTCTTGTCCGTAATCACAGAGCTGGGTGGGGCCTGGAATCTGTGTTCCTTGGTAATGGTGGGTTATTATAGGGGGGAGACAGGTGCAACAGCAGAAATTTGAGGTACAGGGTGTGAGTGGGGTGGCTCCTGGAGTGTCCTCAAGGACTGAGACATTTTTCCCAGCTGGGAAGGACCCTCAGCAAATGCTGTTGGCCTGCCCCGAGGAACCATCCCCCAGCGTAGGACCTACCCCTTGCCTGTCAGTCTACTGACCCCTCACCCAGGCACGCTTTGTCTGTACTCCAAGTCTGGGAACAGAGGGCTTTACCTCTGCAGGAAGAGCAGAGCCCTTCAGTAGCAGAAGCTGCTTCTAGTGCCAAGGGCCCAGACCTGAGGAAAGAGAGTCCCACGTGTTGACATTTCCTCAGAAAGAACTACCCTGAAGTAGCACTGCCATTGGCCTTTCTAGCTACAGAGACGAGAAAGACACCTCGGCACAGAGAGGAAGCAAACCCTACCAAGGAGTTACAACGAGCAAAGGACAGGGCCAGGAGGTAGTGGACTTAGGCAGTCTGGCTCTTAACTTCCCTACTGCTCTGTTCCTAGCATCCATCTATTCAGTATGACAAACTAGCCGGTAAAAGAGAGAAATTCAGTTCCTCACTCACAGTGGCTGCATTTCAGTTACTCAGTGGCTACCTGTGGCCAATGTCTGGCCTGTGTGGAATGTAGATTATTTCTGTCACTATAAAAGTTCTGAGGGATGGAGCTGTTCCGGAGCTTCAAGGAAGAGATGTGTTATCATACAGGTGTGTGGTTCATACACCAACAGGCAATTTTGTACCACTGCCTCAGAGACCTCCCCAATCATGGCCCTTGTTCTCCAGTCTTTCCCTGCAGAAGACCCCCCTCCCTGCACGCACACAGGCTCACCCATCTTGGCTCTCTGGTAGTAGTTTGCTAACCTACGTGCTTGGTACAGCCTGCCTCCATTCATAGTCAGATTGCCATTGTACCTAGTGTGGTGCTGGTCCTAACACAATTTGGGGAGTAAAAAGTAAACCCTATGCTAAGGCCTCATCTCACCTGAAGACCTGCCCTCAGGGACCCTGTGAGCCAGCTCAGGAAACACCTGGAGAGTTCTACATCCCTGGGTCATCCCCCTTCATATAGGCAGGTGTGTGAGTGTGATCAGGCCAAGGCTGGCCAGACTGAGATAGCGTCAGTGGAATCAGGGCTTTGGGAACTTGAGGTGAGGGGTGGTGTGAAGTGATTATGCCCAGAGATTATGCTGTTTATCGGTGGCTGCAGAGCCTGTGTCTTACTTAGCACAATCACCTGGGTCTCAGTGGGACAGAAATCAGGCATTAAAGTGGAGGGGCAGCAGTTCCCTGATCTGTGGGGTGGGGGGTTGGGGGGTAGGCTGTTCTGTTCTGTCAGCTGACAATGTTTCTATCTCCCCCCTCCGTCCTATTTACTCCTTGGAAGCCTCTTGCTTCTCTTTATGAACAGTAGCTAGAAAGAGGTCTCAGTGGTCCCCAGAGTGAGTCAGCTGATCTCAGGGAAGGTATGGGTGAGTGACTTAGTCTGGAGAGGGGTGGCCCAATGGCTGGGCTCAGCCACCACCGCCTTGGTGAGGAGCCAGGCTCAGGACATTATTTTCCTCCTGAACCTGCCTCTAGTGGAGCTGCCTCTTAAAGAACAGTGGCTCATCTCCTTGTCCTGAGCACCTAGTGATTCTAGACCCAAAGGCTGGGAGGGCCACTGTGCCACTCCCACCAAGGGCTCGGGGAATGGTTGTTCCCTCTAGAATCCGATGTGATACCCTCCGGGAGCTTGACCTCAAAGCTAGACCACCATAAGGTTTATTTCTAACAGACCTGACTGAGGCAGTAGGGGCACAAGGGGCTACCCAGAGCTCAGGCAGCCCTACCTTCTGCCTTCTTCTTTCCCACACCCTGGTTGATTCTGTTGAGCCTTCCCCACGCCCCAGGGATTCTGGGCACAGCGTGTCATGTTACCATCAAACTGCTGATGTTTTCCTTGTGGTCTTCTCTGTGTCTGCACTGTATGCTCACTTCCCACCTTAGCCTCTTTTTATGCTGTGTGGGACCCATACTCCACCCAGCCCCTTTCATTCTGGCAGACCCATGGGAGATAGCTAGCTTAGGAAAATGGAAGCCCCACCCAGATCTCAAATGCCACCCAGCATCTCGGTCCTGTTGTCTTTTAGTCACAGACCAGGGAGCCCAGGGCACTGCTTTAAAAGACACAGGCCGGTTTCTTTACAAAGCATCTCGCCTTCCACCTGCCAGTACCTGTTCTGTGACTATCCAGCTCGTCTGGCCTGGGGCCAGATTTCACTCCCCCTCATGTGATATGGGCTTGTAGTCGACTTTCCAGGCCACACAGGCAGCATTAGGCATCACCTGCAGGATTCTGGAAGAATAAGTAATTAGCTCCTGGATGGGAGGGTTAGGTGCTTGACACCTTTGGTAACTGTCAGAGTGGTGACCAGCCTCTTTGGGAATGACTCCTCCTTCCCAAGCCCAGGTACCTGCCCCAGCCCAGTGTCTGAGTAGGTGTTCACCCTGAAATCGTAGCGATTGTGACCAGAGGTCTCCCTGCTTCTTCCCGTTTAACCTCTCTGGCCTTCTAATCCAGTTTAATCTGTTAATTTCTTTTCTTATTTCACTTTGCAGACTATTTGCCGATTTCACAAGACATAATTTTTATCAACTAGCTCTTAAGAGAGGCATAGCAAATTGGGGTTTGCTACCATTTCTAGAGAGAGGACACAGACCTGGCCTGGGCCATCCCAGCTGCTGTCAGGGCCCACTGACACGGTCCTAGCTGACTGTTTGAATGAATATTCTTTTTCTCATGTTCAATTCTTGGAAAAGACTTCATTGCTTCACTCAGTTTTTTTAAAAAAATATTTATTCTTCAGTCTTCTCCCATTTTGCTTCCTGTATGCCGCGTGACCAACTCCACCTGCAAACCCCCAGAATGCAATGGGGCCAAGGGGAACTTCTCACAAACTTTGTAGACTCCTCAGGGAAATCTGGGAAGAAGGTGCCAATTTTTTAAAAAATTATGATCAAACAGGCTTGTTGGGCATCCCATGGAGCGAGCTCTTGGTGCTGGTAGCCCAGAGGGGTTTCAGCTGTGTGAGATAGAGTACCTATGTCTTATAATGGACAGTGGCAAAGCGAACACACAGAGACCCTCCTATAAAAACATGTGAAAGACATGATCTGGACGAGCAGTCCCGCAAATATTATCTGATTGTCTTTGTTGTTTGGGGCCAGCCTTTCAGTGACTGTTGCCATCATAAGCACAGCTGTCTTTGAGAAGCAGCAATAAAATCACCCTGGCACTGTTGTGTGTTTTGTGTGTGGGGATACATCCACGCTGGGCCCCTCCACCTCAAGCTTCCTCCCCCTCCTTGCCTGTTCTGACTTTGCCTTCCTTGATGGCGCCATTGGGCCAGAAAAGGGACAGGGCACTAAGAGCCCATCTACAGCAGGCTTCATCCCAGAGCTGGTCACCCTACCCCATTGGTCACCCCAAGAAAGATCTTCGTCCTTGATGCTGGCCACTCCATTTCCCTCTTTGAGATATTTCCTGTCTCTTGATTAATGGCCTGTAGCTCCGTTGGACCCACAAGAATCACCCCTCTGTCTGTGTTAATGGTTTGTGAGAAGTGACCTGTGTGCTTCCATTTGACGCATACGTACATCATCAGCAAATCTGTACGATTGAATGTCAATGTCCTTGAGACCCAATGTGTGCGGTTTGGCTCTTCTCATTAAATATGCTTGATGTACTAATTGGTTAGTTTCCTTTTATTTTCCCCAGGCTTTTTTGTGAGTTTTTAAAAAATTTGTATGGCTTCCCATGCCCTTCCCCTTTTACTTTGGTTTGCTATGAATGGCTTTGCGTTGGCGAACTTGTCTGAGTGTGCTTGCCTCACAAACATTTCAGCCATTGTGAATTTTGTTTCCATCTCTGTAAATAGTTCATCTGTGCTGCTCCCTAATGATGTTTTATTTTTTTCCCCCTGTAAGCAACTGAGGTAGAAAAATAAATTGTTTACCACGGACATGCTGTGTGCTGCCGTCTCTTAGCCTGACAGTGTCCTGTTCTCGCTCCGGGGGAGGTGAATGCACTAAATAACCAGTACTGATGACAGCCCAGTTCAGTCTCTAAAAGCCTGTGAACTCCCTCTGCTGTCTCCCCTGCCCAGTCCTTTCCGCTTTCTCGTGAGCCCAGTGCTTGCTCGCTGGAGGTGATCTGTCCTTGAACAGAGTGGCAGAGCATCTGCATGCACCAGCTGCACAGTCCTGCCCTGATGCCCTTTCCTATGCCATTACCCTCACCCCCCAGATGAAAGCGCCACTGGAACGTCTGGAGCCCCTCACATCTGTGTACCAGGTGTGTGTGTGTGTGTGTGTGTGTGTGTGTGTGTGTGCGTGTGCATGCATGTGCGTGTGTGTGCACTCATGCTCGTGCTTGTGCACACTGGCTACGGTGGATGAGCATGTGGCTTGCTTTGCCAACCCCTGAGCAGTGCCTATGACAGGAGGTGCCCATAGTACGGTAGAAACAATGCTAGATGTGAAGCTGGAGGCCTCGCTTCCAGGTCCCATCTGGCCACTTGACTTTGAGCAATTACATATCCCAGTGAGCCTAAGAATTATGACGGTGCCTAGTTAGAAGGAATAATGTGCATATGTGAATGTGCCTTGTAAATTGGTAAATGCTATCAAATTAGAAGTTTCAGAAATAGTGACCATCAATGTATTAAGGTTAAGTTCTCCAGGGTGGTTTTCTCATCCTTATCACCCATGAATGCTGCTATGGTTTGGATCTGGAGTGTCCCCTCAAAAGCCTCAGGTGTTTGGAACAGGACAAGTGCTGCCTGGATCTGCTTATCATGGAAGCAGTGACGTAGCATGCCCTGGTGAAACTGGGGAGCTGCTGGGACTTTGGCCCATTCTCACACCCTGTCATTTTCTTCCCTCCCCTCATTAAGCACTGGATGAGGAGCCAGGTATCTGGTCATGAGTAGATTCACGTCTTCCAAGTGCTTCGTAGTCCACCCATGGGGGAAAAGACCAACGGTCAGACCCACTGAGTGTCATAGGACAAGTTCTTAGTTAGGTAAAGGAAAGGTTTCTGTGCTATGAGAGCTTAAAGGTGAGCTGCTCACTCAGTGGCCGTCAGAGACAGTGACAGAAGAGTGGTCTCAAACAGTCAAGTAGAAACTGGATGTTGTCGCACGTACCTGTCATTCCTGCACTCTGGGAGTCAGGAGAAGTGAAAGTTCAAGCCCAGTCTGAGCTACTTAGCAACTTAATGAGACGCTGTCTCAAAAATGAAATAAAAGACTAGAGGAACGACACAGCGGTTAAAGCACTTGACTTGGAGCACAAGGTCCTGAGTTCGGTTCCCTGGTACCACATAAAGCTGGGCGTGATAGTGCACACCTGTAATCCCAACACTCAGGAGGCTGAGCAAGCAAATTGTCCTGAGTTCAAGGCCAACCTGGGCTACACAGTGAGTTCAGGACCAGCCTGTCTACAGAATAAGACCCTGTCTCAAATAACAAACAGACAAACAAACAAAAGGCTGGAGATGTGGCTCAGTATGAACGTCCTGGGTTCAATCCCAAGTAGAAAAAAATTAATAGAATTAGCACAAATATGGAAGAAAGTATATCCCAGGCAGAAAGTGACATGCTTAGAGACTGAATCCGGTAGTTTTAAGAAGAAAGAAAAGATTGAGTTAATTTAAAAGAATGATCTAAACAAAATAAGAATTTGTTTATTACACCCATGTAAAAGAAGCCTGGCTGTGGCTTCCTAATATTAGGGGTCTGGCATCCTTGTGCCTTGGGTCAGGTGCTCTTCAGCATGTGACTGCCTCATCGTCTGAGGAGGCTGACTGGTGAAGTCTCAGGCATCTCACACTCTTCCGTGAGAATGTTTTGTCCGTTCAGTAACACTTGTTAGAATTGAGCATCTGACACTCTGCTTAGCTGTCTTTGGTCCAAACTTAGCATGGTCAATTCCGGCTCCAAGACAGTGTCAGTAATGTCTTTATTTCAAGTGACTGTGTTACCTGGCAAGATAGGGAGTGGAGCACATGGGCCTGTGAGTCAGGTTCTGGAAACTGGGTTGGATCCCCGAGGCATGTGAAAGGTTTGAAAGCGAGGTGGGCTATGCTCAGACTTGCAGAGTGAGTCAGTGTTTGTAGAGTTGGGCCCAGTTAAGAGCCTTCCAAGAGAAGTCCTGAAGGCTGCCCCTTCTCTCTGTGCCCTTCCCTCTTCTGGCCTGGCAGTCACTAGGCCCCTTCCTTTTTCCCTACCCAGCCCCTAACTGCCAAAAAGTCTCAGCCACTGGCTGTGGTTACTACCAAGCACTCAGGGCAACCAACCAGCATCTTTTGGCTTGGTGCTCATACCTTCCTCACAGGATGCCTCATGCCAGCAGCAGGGACAGTGTGGGTCCCAAGTGGGAATACCCTTCCCCTTGGGCTCAGCTTCTGTCAGGACCATGAGGCTCCTACCTCCTCAGAGACAGAAACCAGGTCTCATCTCAGGTGCCGCTTATGGTCTGGTTAGGACTGGCTCCCTGGAGTTCCCATCAGAACGACCAGGCAGAGAGGAGGACTGGATGGAGAGCACTGGATAGCTCCACTGCGGGACTCATGGCCTCCCGGCCATACATTCTGAATCCATATCTCATTCTAATGATGGTTCCTTGGTGCCAGATGACTTTTGAGTTACCCTAAGGGACAGCCGTGAAGTGTTTCCCACAGAGCAGGTGGTCTGAGAAGTGCCATGGCTTGGGAACATTCCTGTGTCTGGCGGTGGGGGGGTGGAGGGGGCCATGCTGCTCTGTGCCCCGCTGTCCAGTAAGCTTGGGTCAGGTTATCTGGTCTTTGAACAAAGGCTCTATGGTCCATTGTAGCCTGAGTGGAATGTTTTAAATGTGGGAACCAGGGTGACGAGAACCCAAGTCCTCAGGAGGCAGAGTTTACCCCAGACAGGAGACCTAGGGGAGCAGCCTGGGCCATGAGCCAGGGGCTACATCCCCTACCAGATTTTACCTACTATCTCAGGTGGCATTTTGTAATGCTTACAAATGCTAATGGCTGCCACATCAAAGCTCTGCCTGAGAATGGTCACCTCAGCTGCTGAAGGGCCAGGGCCCTTCCGCCCAACCCTCCTGTAGCCTGCTGAAATGGCAGAGGCCCCCCCCCACCCCCCCCCCCCCCCCCCCCGTGGTCTGTCCCTGCTCAGGAGGGGGGACCTGGGCTTGTGCTCTGGTAACCGGCCCCCACCCTGGCCATTTATGACTGCTTTTTCTGTCCGGGTTCATGAAGAGGGCGAGGCCTCAGCTCAGCCACCATTCCAAGGCAGGCAACCAAGTGCTGCCCTAGTGGAACCTCAGGCGTAGGTAACCCCTCTTTTGGGAGTAAATAAACTCCACGTCTTCTTCCTCCTGCTTTGGTTTATGAGTTCTTGTCTCAGCCCTTATCCCAGAGGTGCGCTCAGCAGCAACTCTAAGGCCCCTGACATGGTGGACATTCAGGGTCTGTGTGGCTCAGAACCAGTGGCAGGGTTTCTTACCACTTGGAAATTAGATCTTACAATATCAGGACGGTTCACCTCCTAGATAGGTGGCTGTTACCACCGAGAGCCCCAGCTAAGCACTGTGGAAACAGAAACAGCAGCACTCCCTTATTAGGTAGAACCCACCCACACACCTGTCCTCCCAGCCCTCTAACCCTCCAGACTCTTCCCCAAGGATTACCCCTTGCAGAGGAGCCACAGCCAGGTTCTAAATCACAAGCCGGCTCCCCCAGGCAGGTGCTCCACCTGGCCCAGTGTGTGCTTGGGGCTTATCCTCTCGTTTGAATATCAAAGGTGAGCTTACTCAGGCAGGCAGATCTTCAGCTTTAAAAGATGGAGAAGTAAAATTCAGCAGCCCACCCGAAACCCAGCCAGGCCTGGGAGGAGGCCTCTTGGGGCTGTGGAAGTGCCCAGTGGCCTCTGCGGGCAATCAGGAGTTGACTCTGTTCCCACATGAAAGCGGAGTACAGTGTCTAATAGGCACTTAATAAATGTTTGCAGAAATGAATTGGAGCCATTGGACTTGACGGGAATTGTGGGTTTCGCTTGCGAGCAGCTTTCTGTGCCTCTTGAAGCTCCTCTGCGTAAATGAGGGGGAATGTGGCTGAGTGAGCGCCCTGCTCCCTGCGGAAGAGCCTGAGCCCCGTGTTCTCGGGCAGGAGGCTAGCAAATGGAACGCTTGCCAGGAGAGGACAGTCACCCTCTGGCCTTGGAAGGGTGCTTGATCCGTGCTCTGCCTCCTTCCTCAAAGATTCTTGAGAGGCCTCCATGATCCAGGCGTGGTCTAGTGCACTCGGCATAGTGTCTTGTCTGTGGAAGGTAGCCCTGTGTGAGGAGCAGGGGGCATCCAGCCGCAGCAGGGGCTGTGGGCATGGCTTGCTCTCCATTCCAGGGGGCTGAGACCCGGTCGCTACCCGGTGCATCCCTGTCTGTCTGTCCTCAGCTCCCCACACTTTCTTCCATACCTGTAGCACCAGCAGCAGGGTCCCCATTAAGCCTGCCAGCAGGAACTTAATCACCTTCCTCAAGCCTTCAGTTTTCATTTCCATCAGCAAAAGCAAGTGAAAGCCTTCAGCTTAAAAAAACAACAACAACAAAGAAAAACCATCAGTTACTCAGAGTGTGAAATTGTGAGCAAACAGCAGTGCCGGGCCTGGAGGCCAGCAGTTTGTACTTTCTGGTTAGACAAGGACAAGCAGAAGGCAAACACGTGTCCCCCACTTCCTCCTCCCCAAGCTGAAGAGTTCTGCCCTGAGGCTTTGCCACTCAGTCCAGGCAAACTTGGATCCCTGCCCCTTGAGAGTTGCCAGCTGCCTGGGTCTGTCTGCCTGTGCTCTCTGACTGTCTAGGTGGGACAAGAGCTCGTGGTATATGCAGTCATTACACTTGCCCCAGGCAGGGCCTTCAAGGGCATGGGGACGCTGAGCAGGAACTCGGAGCCTGGAGGAGCATCCCAGCTGTGGCCAGATGGGTGACGGTACCAGAGTGGGTAAGATGTTGAGAAGCAGGGAAGGAAGCTGTTGACTGCTGGGAAAACTTTCAGGAAGGGGTAAATTCTTAGCCTCTTTGGCTTGTGTTCTATGAGGGCTTACGAAGAACAGAAACACTTCTCTTACAGTATAGAAGCTGGAAAGTCTGCAGTCACAGCACCAGCAGATTCGTCTGGTGAGGACCACTTCCTGGTCCACATGTGCCCCTTTTCTCACTGTCTACACTTGGTAAAGGGGTTAGTGAGCTCTCTCAGATCTCTTAGAAGGGCACTAATTTCAGTCATGAGCTCTGCCTGGTGACCCAGACATCTCCCACAGGCCCCACCTCCGATACCATCCCCTCGAGGGTGAGGATTTCAACATATGTATGTTGAGACAAAAACATTCAAAATAGACTAGGTTACATCTGAGCTGGGAAGGTGACCAGGCAGATAGTATTCCAGGTCTGGGGGCTAGCTGGTACAGGTACAGTCATGAAAATACCACGTTTCCCCCTCTTCTCCTGCCTGCATTGGCTGTGTGGGTCCCCCGACAGGGCGGATGTTCTTGCACCTGGGCCACGACAGTAGGATAGAGACGTTGGTATTAGGAAGCCAGTGCCGTGTTTTCCTAGACCCCAGGCAGACTCTGGGAGACTAAGACACTGATCCCACCCTTGCCGAGTGGGGGAGCTCCACTGACTGGCCCTGCAGGCTCTGTTTGGGTGCTGGCTGACCAGAGCGGCTTTCCCTTGAGATAGGAAGTCTTGTCTAGACATGCTTATGCCTGGAGGGGGATAAGGGTCCAGCCTGTGTTTCTCGCATCAAGGCCCTGCTGCCTGCTCTGAGTCTAAGCAGATACCTGGCTGGACGAGAGGGCCTGAGGCCAGTCTGCGGCATTCTTAGTAGAACCTGCTCGGGGTCTCTCTGGGTTTTCTCCTAACCATCAGACCCAGCCTTGAACATGTGGGGATTCAGGTAAGATTAGGAGCAAGAAGATGCAGGTTTTTTCTCCCCTATGTGTCTGTGCCGTCACTCTGTCCGTCCTCATGCATTCAGCACAGCGTTGCTAGGCACCCACCGTGTCATAGGCCCTACCCTGGATGTTGATGACCCCAAGGCAGATGAGAGATGAACCTCGCTACCTGTATAGGTCACTTGTTAGGGTTAAAGGAGCAAACGGGATTCCATCTGGCGGAAGGACCCGGAGAGGCTCCTCTGGCCCTGCTCTGGGAGTTGAGCTGGGAATATTTGGTGAGTCCTTTAGGGAGGATGGCCTGTCCAGATGAGAAGACAACAGGCTGTCATCCCAGTTGATGGGCACGAGCACCAGGGTTCAGGGATCCCCATTCCCACCTCTTGTGCTGTGTCACCAGGCTGCTGCCACTGCAGCCATCCCCCACTCTGCAGACCCTGCAAAGCCCTTGCTTCCCGCCGTCACATGACCCACCGAAGTCAGAGCTCCCACTTGAAACTATACTTATCACTTTCAAGCAAATTATAAATGTTATCTATTAGAGCCCTGTGGATGCCAAATGTCATGTAAATTAATAGGATTTTAGAATAGGAAGCACCAAAGGGATTTCTCAGTGCTGCTGCTGTTACCTTGGGCAATAATAATAAAAATAGGAGTAGAAGTTATTTCACTTTTGCTGAGTGCCTACTGCTGTCATCCTGTCACTGCTCCCTCCCCACAGCCCAGTGAGGAGGCTGTGGAAACCTACAAAGGAGGGAGATGAGACAGACAGGACGGTGAGGAGCTCATCTTGGGTCTCGCAGCTGGAAGCGGGGGAGATGGGATTTTTACCACCTTGCACCAGCCACCATTAGGGATAGAGTGATGGTGTGCACAGAGAGGGGAGAAGGAACCTGTATCTTCCTGCTCCTGACCTTAACCTGAATCCCCACAGGTTCAAGGCTAGGTCTGAAGGTTAGGAGAAAACCTAGAGTGGTCCTGCGCATCTCTTAGAATAATGACATTTTCCTTGTGGAGCAGAAATTGGGCACTGAGGCCACAGAGGGGAACTTCTAGGTCATGGGAAATGGTCACATGTAAGTACTGCTGTTACTGTTAGTATCAGGATGACTTTCTTATCAACAAAGCCAAGTCTTGTGTTTGATAAGTGAGAAAAGTAAGGCGCAGGGAAGAGAGCTCTTCCATCTGCCCTTTTAGCTACGGTTGGCACAGTGGTATGACTAGTGGCTGTTTAAAAAAAAAAAAAACTTTTTTTGAAACAGGATCTCACTCTGGAGTAGTCCAGTCAGCTCTTGAAGGCTTGAATTCACTCTGTAGCCCAGGCGGGCCTCAGACTCACAACAATCCCCCTGCCTCAGCCTCCTAATTGCTGGGATTATAGGCATATGTCACCATGCCTGGTTCATGTGGTGCTGGGAAATTTAACCCGGGGCCTTGTACTTCGTAGGCAAGTACTCTAACTGCTAAACTATGCCCCCAGCCCACCTATTACAGTTTTTAAATATTTCTGTGCTACTAGATAAATAGCTGATGCCCTGCCACCTGGACTCTTTACAAGACCCCCATGGCCCCTCCATAGTCCGCAACAGAAGAGGTAGTGCCCACTGCCTCATGCGCCCTCTCGTGATCTCTCATCTGAAACATTCTGCCCAGGGACCAGAGGTGGAGGGCTACCATTGTATAGGAGAGGGAACTTGAGATCCCAGTGGTGCTTTGCACACTGAGCTGGCACCGGGGCCTGAGTCGGTGCCTGGGATCTCCACGGGCAGTGTGAGCACCCTCTCGCGTTCCCAGCACAGCCCACGCTTCCGTATTCTGACCTGAGAGAGAGAGAGAGGATGGAGTCAAGACCAAAGCCTGTTCCTGAGCTGAGAATCATTCGCCAAGGACAAGATCAGAAGCTGTGAAGTACACACAGAGTTTTGAGCAGGTCTAATCTTAGCCCTAGTAGTTAGGGATATGGGGCTATAAGGACACTCTGAGTCAAAAGGAAGCTGCAGCCACACGGACCTTTGCTCTAGCCTGGCACCCTGGCTCTGCTGCTGCTTCTGCGAATTGCTCACTGATTCTTGATTTCTGTTTTATGCTTCTACGAACCCTTGCACCCAAGTGGATGTGCCCTGGCAGCAGAACTTTGTGAAACTAAGCAGTGATGTGATGTCACAGTGCACTTTCCCTGTATTCCCATCAGAACATCTACAAGCTTCACTTTCTAAAATTTAATTTAGGTTTGATGGCATTTTTAAATTTACATATCATATCCCTTTCCCCTTCACAACCCCTCCATCCCCTCCCCTTCGTGAACAGCAGTTACATGAAAACTTACTGCAGGCAACTTTTCTGCCTCCCTCTGTTTTAGGTGCTAACACTGGGCTGTGGCCCGCAGAACCCACCACCTCCCAGAGGCAAGGACTAGCCGGAGCCTCACTCTTGCCAGCAGGCAGGCCTGGCCCTCCTTTCCAGAGAGACAGTTGCCAGCGTCCAAATGATTCATTTTCTGGGCTGTAGCTGTGGCCTTCCCAGCCCATGTTCCCATCAGCCTCACTTTGCCCCAGGCTGCAGCCCTCCGCCTGCTCCTGCCAGGGTGGGAGGGTGGTCCGGTGGTCTTTCTGTTACACGAAGTTGTTGACATCCCCAGGGAAGGATAATCTTGCTTCTAAGAAGTTGTGTCTAAGTTGGATTCCTGTTTTACGTTCCGGAACATGTTTTGTTCTTTTCCAACTGGACATGGCATCAGTTTTTGTCAAAGCAAAACGGTACCATTTGACCGTGGAAACGTGTCCCTTTGGTGATCAGTATTGCCGTTAAAACCTCCTGTTCTGATGTGGAACCTCTGGGTCCTCCTACTCCAAAAATGTGTTGCCCAACTTTCCTCCTGCCTCAGCTATTGGCAGCCTCCACCCTCTCTCCTCTCTGCACAGAAGTCAGAGCTGTGAATTTCCTGTAAAAGAACTAGCCCTGCCACCCCAGGCAGGCCTGCCCAGGAGGTGGGAGCAGTCTGGGCCAGACAGAGTGACAGATGGTAGTGTTTCCAAACTCTTGTAGGACATGTTTCCTACATTCTGGGTGACAGTTTCTTCTTTTGGTTGCTTGTTTTTTAGTGTTTGGATTCAGTGAAGCAACACTGGATTTAGCCAAGAATGTTTGAACCATCTATAGAAATTGCTGGTGGGGAGATACAGGGAGTGCTGAGCAAGTGGGTGGAGAGCACTTTCAGTAAGCATAGTGCAGGAAAAATTGTTTCTAATGGACTTTGAGAAAAAGCCTTTGCAAACTCTCACCTCCAGCATCCATAAGGAGCCTCAGAATTCTTTCATCTCCTCTCAAAAGAGAGGTGCAAAGAAAGGTCCATCGACTCATCCCAGGTCGCAGAAATAAGTACTGACTGAGGCAGAACCATACCCCAGGAGGTCTACTCCTGGCCAGTGACTTGTCATACCAAGGTGGCAAGAAGGGACAGAGGAAAAGATTCATGACCTACCACTACCCAGCAACAGGACAGGGGTTGAGCCCTTTCAGTGTTTACTAAAACAAAGGTGCCCACCAAGGCTCCTTTTGAATTAGGAGGTCTTTGCCTACATCCAAGTCTTCTGGAAGGCCTTTAAAAGACAGAGATCCAGTGATATATTATTGAAGTGCCTCTAGGTAAAATTCAAACCCATTGATTTGACTGGGAACACCTGCAGTGCTCTCCCAGGGACTGGTCACAAGAATTAGTTTCTCCGATGTATTCTTATATGTGTTCTTCCTTCCTTAAGGTAGGGGGCTGTGACAGATCACATCAATGCACTGTGACTTGACTTTTAAAAAAAAATATGGATGTCTTTAAACCAGTGGTCCTCAACCCAGACTGCATAATAGGAAGCTTTCAAAGGTGCCAATGCCCAGGCAGGCTGGATGCCCTGGGAGTCAGACCCAAGCGTCAGTATCTGTAAGCCTCCAAAATGGCTCTGGTACCAAAACCCATCCTGCAGCCAGGGCTCCAAGTAGTTCTCAACCCAAGGCCGAAAATCTGTATGTATAGCTCATTGGTATGGTACTCCCATGTGCCATAAAGCCTTAGCACCATATGCTAGATTAATCATGATTAATCATGTGCCTGCCTACTCCTGGGGACATTTTGTTTACCACCTGTGGGACAGAGGATTGTGGCAGTAGAGGCCTGGTAGGCTAACAGCTGGTGATGCCTTAGCTGCTTCTTGACCAGAGCTAACGCTCCATCCCCAACTCACTGCTTTAGGGCATCTTGACCATCAACAGCAAATGCTTGTGGGGAAGCTTCTGTGGGACAGGCTCTGGGCTGGATTCTAAGTGGAACGTGTGACTGAGTTCCTGCCCTAGAAGAGTTTGTCACCCAGCAAGAAAAATAAGATACTCATAAAAATAACTATGCTTAGGTAAGGCAGAAACCAGTAAGTGCCACAGAAAGAGTAAGAAGTAGGTATTGTGTCATATTATTCTCAAAAAATAGAAAGCCATTTACTTTTCAACTGCGGTGAAGCATTATAACTCTAAAAAGACCAGCAGCGTGCGTCACTCACTCTCAGCAGTATGGCAATATTTTGCATTTAGGCAAAGGGCTAACCCCAGAGGGGTATGGGCACCAGCCTTAAAGGACTTAGGCTTGTCATCCTCTTACTAGGGCCTGCAGCAGAGGAATGTAAAGGTCATCTTGCCTGCTCTCCTTGCAGCACAGAGGAGTTCCTCAGGGCATAGAGAAGCAAAACACCCAGCCCAGGTCATAGAGCAAGGCAGAGTCAGTCAGGGCTGGAGGATGGGCTTTGGTACGAAGCCCAAGACCCTTTTGTTGCCCTCCTCAAAGGCAGAAGAGCTTCTGACTGACAAGAACAGGCCTTTGTCTCTGACCCCCTTAACCAAAGACATGGTGCTTTCCCATACCTCGAATACCACCAGCGACACCTCGTTCTTCTGTACCCAGGCATCCTCTCGTTGAGTGAAAGGTTCCAAAGAAGGAAGAACACCCTACGTCCCTCAGTTCCCAGGGAGCTAGCCTGGAGCTGTCCGGCCCTCTGAGATCTGAGCCGCAGGGCACTGCCTTCCTTTCCGCTGGATTCACTGCTGACATTCGGGAGGCTCAGGCCACGCTGGTCTGCTGGCCCAGTTGTCATTGTTAGAGCTAAATGGAATACCTGTTCCAATACGGAGCTGTGAAAATACAGCTTCACTGAAATGACACCGGGAAGCTGGGACACAGTGAATGATTACAGACCACTGTTGTCGGTGAAGAACTCAAGACACCTACGTGCTTACCGCTGGCTAACCATGGCTTTGTTCATGGGGACAGCTGGGCACAGAGTCCCATCTTAAAGATGGGGTTGGTGGCTGAACAGACTTGATAATCATAATGATGGCTGACACTCATGTAAGCTCATTGATTTCTAGGCATTTGTCTGAGCACTATGTGTATGCTAGTCTTGCACTGCTGTGGTCCTCCTGTTTATAGATAGATAGATCAAGGTACAGAGTCACTAAGCAACTTGCCTAATACGGCTAAGCCAGGATGTGACCCAGGCAGGTTCTTAGGCTGTGTGCTGAATTATTTATTGTCCTCAGCTGCCTCACAAGGAGCAGCCTGGATGCCTTCTTCTTGGGTTGGACAGGGAAGACTTGTAGAGGACAGACCCCTGCTCTATTTCCAGCAACAGACGATGACGGCCATCCCGACTTTGGGCAGTGGGATGCCACAGTAGCCATGGACACTCATGGCCCAGGGAGCTCCACTTCAGTTCTTCTCTAGTCTCAGCCCAACTAGACTCCCACCTCGCTCCCTCAGTCTTTCCCTCAACATACCTGGCCAACACAACCCTCTCCATGTCAGCCAGACCTGGCTTTCCAAGGAGTAGCCTCATCCAGGCCTGGGGAGAAAAGCTGGAAACAGAACCACAAGGGGCTTCTGCAAGACCTTTCTTCTTGTACTTACAGCCCTCAGGGGTCATTTCCACCAAGACCTCCTGAAGAGGGCCTGGACTGCTGAGGAGCTACTTCTCTGCCACCACAGCTTGAGGCTATAGCCACCTTGCTGCTTCTTAAGTACACTAGCAGCACATGCAACTCATGTACCACTCACCCAGCATACTCACATGAGTACACCCAACACAAGTCTACTCACAGCTAGCATACCTTTCTTATACTTATGCTTGAACCCCTCTGCAAACCCACCTGGGGATCACATGGAGAACATACTTGCGGTGAAAGGTGACGGAAGGGGAAGTGGACCAGGAGAACTGGGTGCAGGGTGCTCTTACAGACACTGTCTCCTGCCCTTGGAAGGCTCCCTCCCAAGAGGGCAAGCTTTTGAGGGGTCATTGCCCATGTGATTCAAAAGAGGGGTGCAGGACAACATGGGCTGGCCACCAAGGGGTTGCCACCTATGCTGCTCTGAGGCAGATGGGTGGCTTCTCCTGCAGCCAGCCCTCATGCCCATCACCGGGCACACCCAGCATGTGGACAGCTGAGGGGAAATTCTGGCCTTTGACAGAGTCTGCTGCTCTGCCTCCAGCAGGGCCTTTATCTGAGACTAAGATAATGGGTTTTCTTTCTTGGATAAGGTTTTTTATTCTTCCTCTCTCTGTCCAAAATGGGCTCACCACCAGAAAATAGATCTTTTGTTAACAAATCTTCTTACTGACTGCACTCCCTCCCCCAGCCATCACCTTTTAATGCTTCCAAGGAAGCCTTCTGTGTCCAGTCCCTGGTAAGAGAGCGCAAAAGAATAACTTGACCTTTCTCCTCCTTCCCCAGCATCCCGCGAGCCCTGCTCTGTGCCGGCAGCAGGAGCCTGGTTGTGCTAACATCGGGGCAGGGAGAAATAACTTGACTTCTTCCTTGTTTTCCTTCAGCATTTTCCACCAGCACCCACATCTTCAGAAATCTAGATGCTGCCTGAAGACCTGGGGAGAGGACTAGGTGGGGGGTCCCATCCTGGGCTCCCTCTGGGTTCATGACTGCCCTCTGGGGAAGGGAGCAGCCTCCAGGCCTAGGAGCACCGCCTTCATGAGAGCTGGGAGATCCACTCCCGGCCTGGGACAACTGTGTACATTTATTTCACCTGGATCTTTCTTTTTCCCCCTTCAACAGCCCTATTACCATATTTAAATGCAAGTATGTCTCTTTTCGTTGACATTCTCAGTAGCCTAGCCTGACCTCTTTAGAGTAGCCTGTTCCTTTTGGAGCTCCTTTCCGCTCTTTAGTGTCACGTAGCTAGGAGGGTAGTCTTAGAGTTTAGTGGGCTTCTAGTTCTCTCTGTTTGGAAGACGTCTCTCTTTCCTTCCTGTCTTCCTCTGCTCCCTGACCCTCACCGTGCATGTCTCCTCGTCTTGTCCCCTGGAAGTCCCTAACTGGAAAGGCTCAATGGCTAACATTGAACGGTTCTGTACAGGGCTGTTGTGAAGTTTGAGGCTGGCTTCTGGAAATCATTAAAAGCCACAGCCATTAGAAATGGGTCATGGGGTCAGGCCTCCAAGTGTCTGCTTGACAGCAGGGGATGTTTGTCTTTATGTGTATGATAGAATATCTGTGTATATCCCTGTGTGTGCACATGCTAGTGGCCAGAGAAGCCCAGGGAAGGGGTCACGGCCTGCTTCTTCCTTCACTTGGATATTCTGCAGCCACATCCCTTGGCCTCCTGAATTTTATTCCCATGTGGTAAAGCCTCACTGCCCATTGTGTGTTTAGCTAGCACAAGCCTTGATCAGGAAGGATTCATGAGCCAGCAAAGGCCAGCTTTATCTGACCACAGGGCTCAGACAGAGGTACCATATTTAAGTTCCCATTCTTACCTTAGAAGATGGAAAGGCAGAGACCGAACAAAGAAGGCTTGCCCGTGTAGAGTTCTGCAGCCCTCCCATATCTGACTCAATGTGTACAGAATCATCCGAACGCCCAAATGCTTCCTCCCCCTCAGGCTTGGGGCTGTGACACCGCTCACATGAAGTTTTAACAAGTCTAGAGTTGCTCGAGGCTTTGGGGCACAGGTGGAGTTAAGCCATCTCCTGGCGAGAGTTCCTGGAGGTACTCCCAGGTACCTCTGTCCTGTGACTGACCCTACATTTGAGACCCCCACAGGGAGCAGCAGGCCCACCCATCCACGCATAGCCAGTTGTGGACAAGCCCTGAGGACCCACTGTGTCAGTGCAGAGGCAGCAGGGACTTAGCTGTAGTATTCAAAAGAAAGTCCCTTCTCGTACTCACGTTGGTGTGGGCCTCTTATAACCCAGTCTCAGGGCGACCAGTGTGCAAGAATCGAGCCCAGCTAAAGATAGTGTGCCTTCCAGAAGCCTGAGAGCCGCCCACCTGTGTCCCTCTCCAGATCTGCCCATGAACCCCGTCCTGGGCCTGTCTTCTGTGTCAGGGTGGGGGTTGGCAGCTGGGGCGGGGGGGTTACCCACAGTCCTGCAAGGCTGTCCCCTGACTCCATCCTCTCCCTCTCTGCAGGCTTCCCGGCAGCGGCTTACGGACCAGTGGCGGCAGCAGCAGTGGCAGCAGCACGAGGATCAGGTAGGAAGGTGTATGGGACAGGCGGCTCCCAGGCATGCCCCAGTGTGCAGGGGAAGGTAAAGGCCCTGTCGGATCTGTGTGGCTGCGTCTGTCCAACACTCCTCTCACCATGGCCCAGGGGAGGCAGTGGGGATGGGGAGGTGAGGGCAGCTCTCCCTGGGGGTCAGTTCCAGTTGCGGGACTTACTGCAAACTGAAGGCAGACTGTGGTGCTCCCGGGACAAAGGAAAACTGAGTTTCCTTTTGGCTTCGGACTGCCCCCTTCACCTGAGGACTGGCATCTGGGCACCTCTGGTCACTGTCCTCCTTAGCTTATGCTGGCTCACGAGCTGTCTTCTGTGGTCTCTGAGCAGCCAGAGAGGTACCCGGCTGTCCCCTCGGCCTCTGCTGCCTCTGCAGGTGGGCTAGCTGAACACCTATAGTTCCCGAAGGCCGGATGGGAGCTAAGCCTTGACCTCAGGAGGGGGGGAAGCTGCTGTTCATGCTGTCCCAGACTCTCAGCCCCCGAGGAAACAGGGCCTCCTCTCCCATGAGGATGCCTCAGGCCTTCAGTCTCCAAGTCCAACCTTTTAAGAGGTCTAGAACCCCTCAAGTGACATGGGGACACTTTCCCGGAAGCCCTGCCCTGGGCTCCCTGTGGCCACTTCTCCCAGCCTTCCCCCACCAGCCTGCTCCTCCCTAACTTGAGTTGCCAGAGTTTGCAGCCCTCTTCCCGCCTGGACCCCATAGGCAGGGAGCTGGAGCATCCAGCGAAGCACTATAGTTTTCTGAGTGGGGAGGGGCTCTGAGGACATGGGGTGGGGCCGGGCAGGGGTGCTGGTGATGGTGCCAGGAAGTGGAACCAAAAGCCCAGAGGGCGATGCTAAAAACCCAAACCCTTGGTGCGCAGAAACTGGCACTGGGAGGCCCATTAGAAAACGTCAGTAAAACTCCGTTCCATGCAAACTGGCACTGCCTCGGAGCTACAAAGGACCCACTGCCTCGAATCATCCACTGGGGTTTTGTTTGGAGGGAGCCAGTGACATCTTGGAGGGCTGCTGAGGGGCAGTTTGCCAGGCAGCTGGAGAGTGGCAGGTGGCAGGCAGGTCCAAAGGGCTGGACACCCTCAGCATCTACCCACCCTAGCTTATCTCCAGAGGCCCTACCTGCTCTCTGGCCAGAGTCCCTTGGTCTCCCCACCCTGGGCCTTGGGGGCAGGGTGCACAGTTGCATTGTGACCCCCCTGTTTCTTTTTCTTTTTTTTTTAATTTGAGTGCTTTTTGGCTATTAAAAAAACAAAGCAAACGAAAGCCTCTATGCTACCTGTGCCTGGGATGAGGAAGAAGATAAAAAGAACAGTCTTGAAACTTTTGAGTGTTACTGGTTGTTGTTTTCTTCGTTCAGTTTCTTTCTTTTTGTAACGTGGATTATGAAACTAAACTTGAACGCAAAATTAACCCTGCCTCTCTCCCCACCCACCCCGTTCTCCTTGACTTCATGGCAAGTTTAAAGGGCAGCATGGGGCTCTTCGCGAGTCTGAGAGTGGTCTCCCCCAGTCTGTGTCCCTTCTGCCGCCCCCACCTCTCACAGACCCCTAGAGCCGGGTGGGAGTCCCACCCATCCTCTAAATCCTAACCCTCAAGATCATCTCCAACCACACATTTTTTTCCAGGATCAGTGGTGTTTTATTTGTAGCCATTTCCATTGGGAGCGGAAGCTCCCCAGCCATGCTCATCTCTGCACTGCTAGTGAATCGTATTCAGGAGTGTGTCCCAGACCACATGCCCCACCCTAGCCTGGGTTAGTGCAGGGAGTAAATCCTCAACTCGAGGTGCCCGACTCCCAAATGCAGGCTCACCCAAGAAGCCACAGGGATGTTCCTCCAGTGCTGCCCTGGGATCACGGGCTTGAAATGTGTCCCAGAGCAATGACTGACCTACGTATGTGTTGGCAGGGTGCCCAAATCCCATCCTCTCCTTTGGCCCTCGTGAAGGGTTACAAAGTTGTGGGTGGAAGCCCTCTGCCCGTTTCTCTTTTAACACTTTTTGACTGATAGGGGAACTTCCTCCTAGAAAGAGACCAGGGCTCTAGTCAAGCTGGTCAGTTATTTACCTGAAAGTGGCACTTCATTAGCGAAAGTTCTTTGCTATGAATTTGAAAAGGGCCACACAGTCTTTGGGGTGTGTGCATCAGTCCAGGTTCCTGAAAGGTTCATGAGGGCTAATGACCAAGTCCTACCTGTACCAGCTCCTGTCCCACATAGCCCAGCTCCCCTTGGGGGATGACGATGCTTTTTTAGCCTTCTGAGCAAGCAGTCTATGAGAGGTCATCACAGACACAGTGTATATTCAGGGAGAATCCAGTGAATACCTACCTGGAGTTTGGTACTGTGCTCTACCTAGCAGGTGACTCCGACCAGTAGGAAATGTGGTCTCTGCTCCCTGGGGTCTTGGGCTTGGTTTAAGGATTAGGCATCCTGTGGAAGGCCCTGTTTTTGTCCTTGATTTTTGTCTAGCTCCACCATGTTGGTTTAGTCCACCCTCCTCCCATTATGATGTACTGGAGGGTCTTCCTGGGGTGACAGTTGCCTGCTGACCACCATGGGGGATAGGAGGCAGCTTCATTTTGGTTCAGGGTAGCAACTTGCATTCTTCAGGGCTGTGATGTAGGATAGGAGGTTCAGGGGGGCCTTGAGCTCTGCACCCACCTCAGCCCACTCCTTTGGGCCAGCCTGCCCACCCTCTCTGAATTCCCCCAGGACCTGAGGCAAGCAGGGCTCAGAGGGTCCCATGGCAAAGTCCCTGCTGACTCCTAGATAACTTCACTATCAGTGGTCACTTTTCTTTTACCTTCACCTGGTAGTTTGAAATGTCATCTTTTCTTGTGCTCAGTCAAGAATTTGTTTGTTTATTTTAATCGTGTTCATTCAGTTCCAGCGGCCCCATCATGCCCTACCCAAACCCAAATCCACTTTGGCAGATGACTCCCCCCACCGTGAGGGAAGCGGTCCAGATATCCTCGGCTACCTTACATCAGGGTGACATTCTGGGTGGGTCTGTGGATCACTCTGAGAGCTTTGAACCCCCGGCATATCCCTCCCCCCAGCCATCTCCAGCCCCAGCCAGGACCCCTTACTGTACTTTATACTTGCCAGCTTTATCCCAATCTAGTTACTTGAGCTCCTGACGGTGGTGGTGAGTGTGAGCAGTCATGTTTCTGTTGTCTTTTCTCTTGCTTGGTTGGGGCTGCGGTGAGAGAGTGTCTCTGAGGCATACTTTCCCGCCTCTCTTACACTAGGATCTGCACACCTCCTCTCAAACACTCTTCTGAGCACGCTCAGCGGGAAGGTTTGTCCACACCTATTAATCCTCTCTCAGTGTCCAGCTTTCCTGTTAGTACCAGCTGGTTTGCATGTTTTTGCTTGTTCAGATGAAACAGTTCAAGAAACAAACTCATATCCAGCTCTCGAGAAATGTCTTTTTTTTGTACACTTTCGTTTTCGGTTTTTTTGTTTTTTTGTTTTTTATGAGTTACAACTCCAAAACACCTGTTGTCCAGTAAAACATTTCACACCTCCCTGCCTGTTCTTAGAGTGTATGTATCTGTGGGACTGAACTTAATGCATGCACTGTAGTAGATGTACTGGTAGCCGTAGCTGTAGTTGTAGAACATGCATTGTTGAGTTGATATTACAGGGTCCCCCATGGCTTGGCACAGCACAGCCATCTGAAGGATAGCATGGGGACCAGGCAGAGAAGGGGTTCCATATTTTCAACTTTGCCAAGAGGCTTGGATCCATGTTCTCGCCATCAGCCACCACCACCTCCCCTCACGCTCCTCGCTCCCCCAGTCCAGAACTGGGTCACCACACTCAGCCTTCCCAACAGAGATCTCGATTGAGTGTCCAACTTCAGTGAAAGAATGGGACCAGGGTTGGACACATTCTTATAGTTCTTTCCTTTTCTTGTCTTCCTCATACTGTTCTTGAACACAGAAAATCTTCTCATATTTCTTAAGGCCCACCAGCCAGGTTCCTCGAAGTCCCTCTACTCCTTGAGTCCTTGGGCAGCTCATAGCCAGTTCATAGGCAGCCCTTCAAGGCTCCAGGTCTGTAGGGAAGCTATGATTTTAGAATCTGCTCTTTGTAATAGAAGGAAGTGAGACATGGTAGGGTAAGGAATGAGAGTTTCATACCCTGCAGGCAAGGGATGCACTTGGCCCTGATGACTGTTGACTTTGGTTCTGATAGTTGGCGAACATAAAGGAGTATAGGCGTGTGACTAATGATATCCCTCGTGCCGAGATGACTGATCCAGGCTCATAGGGAGGGAGATGGGCTTGGAACAACCAGAGAAGAATCCACGCAGTTTCTCTCCATTTCTCCAGGAAGGTTTCCTGGAGAGGTTGCAGCCTTTGCCCTCTGCTCAGAAAGGGTATGTGGTCAGCCATCTTTGGCACACTGTCTTCCCACCATTTGTAGTGACAAGCCATAAGAGAGTATCAGGGGCCTCTTAGTGCTTTTTACAGTGTCCTTAATCTTTATAAGTTGATGTCAGGTGAGGTAGTACTTGCTGCCTGGAATCTGTGCTTCATGACAGGCCATTGGTGGCTCTGACCCAGGGACTGTAGAAAGACATGGACAGGACCTGAACCGTTAGGGTACAAGTTTGCGATTATGGGAGAGAGCTCAAGAGAAAGTCATAGAGTTCATCTAGTCCCCAAAAGAATGCATTGTAATAGAGCAAAATTTTAGCTCCACAGAGAAAAGCTGTGGTGCTCTGGCAGAGTCGGAATGCACAGGGACTGATTGTGTGCCAGGCCATCCTGCCACCAGACAGAATGAGGACACCGAGGCCTGAGCAGAGAAATCTGGGAGGAGCCCTCCCTCTGCCCTGGCCTCTGTGGGGATAGAGGAGAGGTGTGGACGGAAAGAAATGGCCAGGACTGTCAGGCAACAGCTTTAAATGACCTCAAGGCTGGGAGGCAAGAGAAGAAGGTGGGGACATAAAGCAGAAGGGACAGAACACCCCTCCCACCAACCTGAATCCTTGGTGTGGCTCTACTAGGGAAGGGCTTTTCTCCTGTGATGGCCGGAAATCCTCAGAACTCCTATCCAGGAGGTAAATTGGACCAAAATGACATGGAAGCCAGGGAATAAGACAGCTGCACTTGAACCAAAAAAGAAACTACCCTGGGGAAGAGACTAGATCTCAGAAGCAGATATACTGCCCCAGCCCCTTCAAAATGTCTTTGGGATCCCACTGTCACCTCTTCCTTTCATGGTGTGGTCAGACCAAGAGGCAAGCATGAGTGCACCTCATGCACTTCTGGTTGCTGGAGGGAGCTGCAGACGCCAATTGTAGCACACACTTAAGGGCTGTCTCGAGTTCACCCAGTGGCATTTATTGAGGGTTTGCTGTTCCCAGCACCAAGGAACATAAAGGATGATAACTCTTCTTGCCTTCAATGGTCTGGGAATCCAGGTCTGTTCCCTGAAAGCGAGTATTTCCCATGGTCCATTATTTCTGGCCTGTTAATGACTGCTGCCAGACAATGGGATCTTTTGACCCAGCGGCAATAGAAATGAAACTGGGCCAAGCATTGCAAGCACACATAATATTACACAAAGGATTATTAGGGGGAAGGCAGCTTCAGCCAAATTGGGGTTTTGGCTGAAGGGAGCTAGTGATTGGTA
The DNA here is from genome assembly GCA_004027205.1 of Ctenodactylus gundi. Classification (NCBI taxonomy): domain Eukaryota; kingdom Metazoa; phylum Chordata; class Mammalia; order Rodentia; family Ctenodactylidae; genus Ctenodactylus; species Ctenodactylus gundi. The sequence goes on from PVKB01003105.1 coordinate 93,005, forward strand.
GAGAGAGTGACCACGCTGCTACTCAGAACAAAAAGAGCAGCTATTTTTTATTGATTTGGAATGAGCTAAAGTCTGGTCATTTCCATTGGCCAGGAGCATGGTTCCAAAATGTGTTTCTTCTTGCGATGGATCTGAACTACCAGGTGGACACAGTCAACTCATGCTAGAAGCTGTTGAGTCTGCCAGTGTCTGGCACCATCTTCCGGTGCAAAACATCTCGGCCTATGTTTTTTTGGTGGACTCACACGTGGTCAGCTTCTCTTGGGAACTGCTAAGTTAGTCTTACAGCTGCTGTCCTTGTCTTGTGTAAATGTTCTGGCTTTATGATAGGATTGATGGGTTTTTAATGCCTGAGCTGCCAAAAAGCCTGGAACAGGGAATAGGAGTAGAAGAAATATATTCCAGCTCCAGTAGGTAAGAGGCCAAATTAACTCTGCATCGTGGTGTTAGACAAAAGTTTTCCAAAGATGACGAGCATGTGTACATGCAGAGTTGAGTAGAATTTGACTCCGGGATTAAGACAGCGAAGAGGACAGACACAAAACCAAGACAGAGTTCCCAAGCCTTTTGCCCCATTTTCATTGCCCCTCAGACATCTGTAGGCCCAAGTGAAGAATCAACATTCTCAGCAAAGATATCTTTCAGATTCCCGAGAAGTAACCCTAGCAACTATTGTCCACACACCAGAGGTGTTTTCTGAAGTTAGTGGGAAACTAACATGTATTTCCCAGCTGTGTGACCTCCAAAATCAGTGATTCTAAGTTCCCAGGTGAAGCTGAAGAACCTATTTAGGTTTTTCTCAATGACAATTTTATGCAGAGACCCTGCTTTTACACTTCTATCCGGGTCTCATGACCAGTCTGCTGAAATAGTCCAGGCTACAAAGAGCATAGTTTGTTGTGCCCAGGGTTTATTTTGTGGCCCCAGCCTTTTGCCCTACCTTTGTTCCTTCACTAGTAGTCCCTAACTGTCTCAGTGACCACTGTCAACTTCATTAAAAAAGGGAATGGGATTGATACATGTTTTCTCTGAGGATGACTTTCCTGTTCCTCTACAGCAAGATCTAGTGTTGGGAAGGAGGTGGGGGATACAGTATGGCCATCTTTGCTTTCCCAGCAGCCTCCCTGTGCTAGCAGCCAGCATTCTCTAGGGACAGTGCCTCCCCCTACCCCACGGCCCATCTGTGGTTAAGGGCATCAGGTACCCTGTAGCTAGGATAAAAACCACGTCTGTGGCCATGGAATATAGCCAGCACAGTGGCCTAAACTGAGAGCAAATCTGCAACCAACCAGACTCACCCAAAGGACCTTTTGTTCTAGAGATAGACACTTTGTTTCCCACTTTATCATTAAAATTTTCATTTCTAAGAAGGCTGGAACTTAGGCCATAAAGACTCCAGCCCTGGATTTCAGTACCCAGTGAATTTATAATAATGGTCACAGCTGCCCACTGCTGACCTCAGCTTCATTCATTTTCCCAGAGCTTTTGGACCAGCCCTGTTGAGGATAAAATACATCAGCTCTAATCAATAATTTTGTAATAGAAATACCGTGCACTTGATAAATCAACTCTAGTGCAATTAGTGACTAGCCTGGAAGCCCAAATCTAAGTATAAGTTAATCCTAAAGTGAATGGAGTGGGAGAATGTTAATTTTTTAACATCAGTGGAGTGATTTTCAGTGCATGACACATCTCTGCCTCACCCCCTGAGCTGTGGGCCCTTGTTGTTATGTTGGCTCAGGAGGCAAGGCCCAGCTTCTAGAGGGAGAGGGAAAAGTGTAGCTGAGCCCTTTGTACCTCCATGAACTTGGAGAGCACATTAAAGAGAAGCCAGGTGACCTACTCCTTGCATACTGCTGTGCTGAGTGGGAGGACTGTGTGGGTCCAGAAAGCCTCCTGGTTTGGTGATGAGAATCACCAAAGGAACACATACCTGAGTGCTTTATGGTTCCTCATAGTTCTGTGGGCCTTGATAACCAAATATGCACCATCACGTCCATTGCTACAGCTAGCCCGTGAGGTAAGTCAGGAAGGGAGAAGTCATTGGATCGGATTTACAGGTTTGTTTTCATGAGAAAGCTAGGCTGCAGAATGGTTATGTGACTTGTCCAGAGTCAAAGAGCAAGGCTTTGGTCAAAGGTGAAGAGTCCTGGATTTAAACCAGGTATTTGGCCTCCTGAAAGCCCTGTGAAGAAGCCATGTTTGTTCATGGAGGTTTCACCTGCCCCAAGACACTTGACGGAGGCAGCAATGAAGGATGTGCTGTGAGTACTTAAGCAGCCTCAGGTCCTAGGTCTGTGTCAGCTGAGGACTCAGGTTTTAGCCCAGGACTTCTATCTTAGTCACTTTCCCATCCATGGGACATACTTGACAACTACAAAAGGAGGAGGAGAGGTTTGTTTTGACTCATGTTTTCAGAAGATGCAGTCCGTAGTCAGCTGGCTCTGAGGCAGAAAGGCATGGTGGAACAGGCTGGCAAAGGACAGCTGCTCATTCCGTGGTTCCAGGAAGCAGAGAAGGGAGAAGCCAGGACAAGAGTATACCCTTTCAGGCCGTGCCTCCGTAACCCATCCCTCCAGCCAGGCCTCACCTCCCGACAGCACATGAAATCATCAGTGGGGCAGTCCACTGAGGAGTACAGTGCCCTCATGATCCAGTCATCTTCCAAACGTAGGAGCCTTTTGGGAGGCGTTTCAGATTTAAACCATAACAACCTCACAGTTCGATCTTCCAGCTGCAGATTTCGTAAGGTACATCTGCCACAGAGGTCGATTTAGCCGGTATTTATCAATTTTATGATGATAGTCATTATTACATGTGGCAGCTCCTTCCTTAGGCCTGACTCAAGCATGCTTTGACACTACCAGAAAACCCCACTCAGTGTGGTTAAATACATCAGGGATTTATTGGCTGACATTCGGGAGCTCCATGGAAGAATGGTATTCCCGTGTCCACTCTGCAAGGCCTTTTTTCTGTACTTCTCTTAATTTTGCCCTCCTCGTTTCAACATTGTGTCTATGTTGGTTTTCCTGGTGGTAACAAAATGGCTGCAATAGTTTCTGGTGTCTCACTGCCCTGTGAGGAAGCAGGTGGTCAGTTAATACAAAATACTAGCAAAAGTCCAGAGTATATGCTTCCTGGCTAAGACCGTGAGTTATAAGAACCAGTAGCTAAGTGTGGAATCTATTCCCCCCACGCCAAATGGCTCTTACACAGTGGGTGGGGGAGGATGGGATCCTAAAGGAAAACCTGGGTGCTGTTAAGAGGGGGAAGGAGAACAGTGTTGGAGAGACATCCCGTGGGTGCTTGCGACAGCCTTGAAAGTTCCTAGGTCAATGTCAAGCACAGTCCTGTCTTTGAAGACCCATCAACCCAGTGTGGAGACTAACAGGTAATTAATGTGATGCAGTAAGCCCAGTAACAAACCTGTTTGACATACAGAAGTAGCACAGAGGAGAAAGTGATAAGATTTATCTGAGGAAGGTTCATAGAGCAGTGAAGGTTTTCACTTTTGAAGGGCAAAGAGGAGCTTGCCAGGGGACCAGGGGGAATAACATATGCAAAACTACCAGGGGCTGGACAGTAGAATGAATTTGATGCCCTGACCACAGTTTGTTCTCGCTGGAGGTGCAATGGGAGGAGCACAAGTAGATAAAAGCCTGGGTTGGGCAGGGCCAGAGCTAGGGCCCTGGGTGCCAGGCCAACGTGCCTGGATTTACGTGGGCAACTGCAAGCCTAAAGAGGCCTGAAACCAGGAGGGAACACTAGATTTTCTTGCTAGACAAGCACTGGCAACATTGTCCAGGGTGGACTCAAGAGGCAGGACTGGAGGCAACAGACGTGTTACATATAATGCCCATACATCATAAACACTGAAAACTTGTTAATGTATTGGTGCCCGGTAAGCAGTGGGCACATATACGTGGAGGAGCCCTCATCCTTTATGTCAGTCTGTTGCCCAGTAAGCAGCAGGCCTTTTGTTCGTCCAATTAGATGGCTAACTCTGGGCTCAGCATCATGCTGAGGGCTGGAGAGGGATGGAGGAAAATTCCATGACACAGTCCTTGTCTTCCACAGCTCCCAGTGTTCTGGGAGAACAAAGCCCGCAGTCCGTCTAGCCCTTTCTCAGGGTATCCTCCTGCATGATCAGAGAGCACTCAGCAGGCAGAGCAGGCAAGCCCCGGTGGGGGATTTAAGGGTTCAGAATAGGAAGCTGCTGGGCAGTGGGAGTACAGGTTTGATGAGATGGAGACAGCAAGGTTCTGGGGAAATTTGAAAACTGGGTTGATTTAGTCATAGTGGCAGGAGAGAGAGGTTCATATTTTTCATTACAGTGAGACTCAGAAGCCAAGGACTGCCAGCCCCACGCCACCCCACCTGTTTTATCCCATTGAATTCACAAATCACCTAAGGAAGATGACCAGGGAAGCTCCCCCAGAGAGGATAGCTTGGCCCCCTTAGTCTCTAGGGGTAGGAGGCTGAGAAGTGAGGCATCAGGAAGACAGATACAAAAGAGTATCCCACGGTGGGACTCCACCTTAGTTACCCGTGACTCTCCTCTCTTCTGCCAACAAGTTGTTATTCAGCCCTGCTGGGATGTGCTGGTCCCCACGGCAGCCCCTGCCCTCATCCTCCGCACAAGTCCATTGTGCTCTGTCCTTGTCTTTGCTTCCTCCCTTAAAACACAGCTTGTACTGCCCGGAAGCCACACCTGGTCAAACCTCCCGGAGCACCCTCCTCCCTCACACCCCGGCCTCCATCCTCTTCCTGCCTGGTGAGTTCCCTGGAGTGAAGGGTGAGGCTCTCAGGCCTTGGAAGACGTTCTCCTTGTATCTCAGGGTAGCACCATCCTTTGCTAATAATACAAACCGTCAGACCTCCAGCAGGCAAAGTCAACTTGGTCTTCATTCTTAGTGTAGGTGAATAATTACTATGCAGTCAGAGAACGCAAACAAAATAATAAAGTAAAGGGGCCTTTTGTTCTTGGATGCTTATTAATATTAATAGAAAAGGTCTCTCCTCTCTGGCTTGGAATTCTGTAGAACAAGAGGCAGGCAAAAAATACTTCTGAGTAGCCGTGACTGGCTCTCGGGATTATGTCTGTCAGAGGATGGGAGAGCCCCGGTGACATCACTCCGTGACATGGGGTAGGATTCCAGTCAACATCTCAAGTTCACACCAGCCTGGAAGGTCCCTTAAGGGAAAGTTGTCTTGAGAGTTGTTTGCTAGAATGCTAGCGATGCTTCCCAGCCAGTTTTACTAAAGTAACGATAATAATACTATTATTATATGAGTAAGCCAAGTACCATGCTCACCGCCCCTGCACACACACCTGTTTTATCCTTTTAATTCACATAACCATGAGGTGGGCACTATTGTTCCCATTCCCATTTTGAAGATTTTAAAAATATGGCTTAGAGAGACTAGTAGCCAACTGGAGGTGGCAGACAGGATTCGAGCCCGCGTCTGTCCCCTGCATCTGTGCTCACCGCCACCCTTAGCAGACACGCCGTGGACCCAGCCTAGCACAATAGTGCAACTTTAAAACTTAAGCTCAACAGAAAACTACAGCTGCTTTCAACTCAATTCTTCATGGCCGCAGGGGAGGAGAGAACCCAAAATCATTTATAAGTGGCTTCAAGGAGGGAGCCTGTGGGGTTTGCACCTGCTTCTGCTGTGGCAGGGCTTAATGTCGCGGCATTCTTTGGCTGACATTTCTGATCTGGCTTTGGGTGGCTGAGTCCGTTCAGACCAAGGTCAGACAGTGGGAGTTCCGAATAGGTAGAGTAGGAGGAAGCCCGCCTAAAAGAAAATATTCGAAGGGAAACTTTTGCTAAAACAAGACCGAAAGAAAGTACACACCACCCGAAAGAAACGAGGTAATGAAGCAAGGGAAGGCTTCTCCGGAGAGGCAGATGTTCTCCGTGGGGAGGAGTCAGCAGACCTTGCCGTGAGCTGCGAGGGAGGCGTCAGGAAGATCGCAGGGAAGCGCTGCCCAGCCCTGGGGCTGGAAGGGGATTGGCTGCCCAGTTGCTGGGGCTTGGCTTTGGACCAATGGCGTAGAGAGGGGTGGGTCCACAGTCCGAGCCGCGAGCTCTTTGTCCAATCCTACAGGGAGGCTGGGCTCCCAGTACCATGGCAACTGCAAGCCGGGGCTCATTTGTTTTGTAGATGAGTAATTACTACACAATTAGAGAAGGCTAAAAATAAAGGAGCCCTTTGTTCCTGGCTACTTATTAATATTAATAAAATACTCTCTCCAGGTCTGTGATAAACAAGACAAACCTGGGCGCCTGTGGTAAGGCCGATGTGGCGGGGAAGGGGGGCCCAGCCCTGCTTCCCAGGCTGCGTTCTCCTCTTTCGGAAGTTTTTCTGACTGTAACAAGAGTATGCCTGAGAGCTCAGCACGGCAGACAGGACCCATCACAGGCTGGAGTCGGGGGGCCTCATTTAGGAAGAGACCCAGGCCACTCCCTCCTCCAGAGAAAGACCCACAGCAGAGCAGCAAGGCCAGATAAGCTGGACAAGGGTTGGAGGATGGACACCTTAGTTTTGCCTCATGCCCTCTGGCACGCTTTTCTTCTGGCTTTTGACTTTTGAACTCCAGGTGCATCTAGTAGTGTCTCAACCTTGCATTGAGATAGCCCCCAAGAATTCAGTGGCTCCCCTCTCCCCTGTCTTTTTTTTTTTTTTTTTTTTTGGCAGCGTTAAGAGGAAAGTGTATTTCCATAAGTGCACATATAAAAAGGACTGAACAAGCCCAAATAAACAATTCACTTTGCAACTCAAGGTACTAGAAAAGCAAGAACAAGCCAACCCCAAACCTGACAGAAGAAATGAAAGTATAACAATCAAAGCACAAATCAATAAAATAGAAACTAAAAAAAATGCAAAAAGTAAGTGAAATATAAACGTAGTTTCTTGTAAAGATAAATAAGAGTACATTCAGTTCAGGGTTGTGCTGGAGGTTACACAGTGTTCAGGAATGGCCTCTACAGCCCATATCCTGGCCTTCAAGGGCAAAACAGCTGAGAGGTTTGCTTATTTCCCTTCCTCACTTCTAAGAAGGGAGAATGGCTTTTGGATTAATCCAATACGGATGAGAAACAGCTTTAAAAAAAAAAAAGAACAGCCAGCATTAATGCCTTGAAGGAAGAATAGGGAATCAGAAGTCTTGATTTCAGGGCTACTCTCATCTCTACCAAATGAGGATTTCAGACTAAAGCTTTCTGGAAAGGGGCATTGTAACTCAAACCTCTGTATAGCTGCTGTTTTCAAAGCTCCTGATCCCTTGTCCTTGGAGGTTGGAGCAGTGACAATGACAGTGGCTTAAGACTTGAGAGGAGTGAGTAGAGAGAAAGCCAGAACCTTCCAAAAGGTAATGCACTTTCTGGGGGTGCATTCAAAACCTGCCAGTCATGCGTTGTTTATGCATAAATTAGTGGGAGGGGCCAGCCATTGCTAGAATTATTTATCATTTTTGTAATCTGTCATCAGATTTCCATCCTTGAGTGTGGTTGATTGAACCTTTTAGGATTTGGCTCTTTGTAGATGATACTCACGAGTAGCAGTGGGCTGGTTAACAGCTGTTAATCATTGCTTATGTGTAAATCGATCCTGAGATTGGGGTCAGTGCAGTAGTTCTGAACTTTTGTTACATGTTAGAATCACCTGGGGAGCTTTTAAACACTGCAGGCCCCTGAAGTCCAAACTTGGCAGGGTGGGCCTCAGGTCAGTCCAGTATGTAACTGTGGGCTCCAGGTGCCCCTCCCATTGCTAGTGGAGCTTCCCACCGTCTCTGTGGCCATCACTAGACCCCCAGACTCCTCTACAAGAGGGCTAGTGAGGTCTCCAGCCTGGGTCTGGAATTTTAGCCTACCCCTGGGAGCCAGGACTCTCCTGCCCACCACTGGTCTTCCCAGTAGGACAGGATGGCCAACATCCCAGATGAGTTTTTTTTTCCTTCATGGAGTGACACTCCTCACTTTTGCGTGTCCCGTCTGAAATTAGGGGCATACACATAGAACAAGCAGCCAAGAGCGACCATAAACAGGACAGCAGCCGCCCTCCTTGCCTGGCTGACGAATAGGGGCCTTTTGGTAAGGTCGGAGTTTGTTTGTTATTAAAGACCTAATTAGAAACATGAGAGGGAGCTGAATGGCTCTGTGCTTGGCTAATTAGTGACATGTATGCGCCCGCTTTGAACTTCAAGGACACAGAGCTATTAGCGCTTACATCAAAAATGGATTAAACTCCTGTGCCTTTATAATCATTAAAGACAGGCTGCTCAAGTGGAAAGCCTTTTGTACAGGTCCTCAAGGGGCTGCCCTCCTGGGGGCTCTCCCTACCCCATCCCTGGGCTGCTGGAGCCCTGGGCAGTGTGTTGCTGTTAAGTATGACTGGGCAGTAAATGCCAGTAAGTCCTAGGGTGTCCCAGCTCCCACAGAACTCACCCTTAGCAGAATGGAGTGGTCTTCCGCAACTGAGAGCAGATCTCTGGGTACCCGTCTGGGTCCAGGCACCTGGGCTAGGGGGAGGGCTCCACAAAGAGCCCAGGCTTGGCCAGTGACCAATAGTGTGCCTGCCTTATGTTGCAGGATTTGTTGTCCTTTGAAAAGTCACACGGTGGAGGGTGGTCTAGTGCTCAGGAGAGACAAAGCCCTCTATTTCATGTGCCAGGTATCAGCTGACCTCAAGGAGCCCCCAGTCTGATGGGAAAGATGTCAGCACCACTACACTGGGGGCAAGCCACACTGCTTTTTCCTTTTTTGGGGGAGAGAGTTATTGTGGATCAGACTTAAAATTCCCAGCCTTGTTTATTTTTACTTTGACGTAAGGTGTTGCTAAGTTGCCGTAGCTGGCCTTGAACTTGTCACTAGGGAGCCCCCAGTCTGGAAAGAGTAGCAAGGTCCAAGCCATTGGCAGCTTTCACTGCTAGATTGTAGGGTCAGTTTTCTTTGTCCTTGAATTTCCCATTTCTTTATAACAAAGGAAGACCCAACTAAACAGAGGAAACCTTGTCAAACTATGATTCAGGCAGGTGCAGCTGCGCAGTAGAAGAGAGTTGTGTGTGCGTTTCGGTTGGAGATGGGCTTAGTGCTGTCTGAGACACTTGGTGACACTAGACACACTCCTAGCTGTTCGATTCATTTCCTCATCTGTCACACAGCGGTCTTAAAGTCTATCTTACAAGCCATTAGGTGTGTGAAAATAGATGGTGTTAAGTACCCACCAAGTCTCCTGGCAATGCAGTAAGTGGTAAGGCTGAGTTGCTTTCCCAGCCTGGCAGCCTCCAAAGCCACCACTTCTAGAACTTTGTGTCCTTGCCTGATTTGCTGTCACCTCTCTTACCCTCATGAACAGGGTCATTTCTGATTCTTACTTATCAATAACTTTGCATCATGACTGAGAGTATCATAGCAGACCATTTTTTTAAAATCCATACACTTCAGGTTTGTAGTGCCGAAGATATACAGTGGTCCTGCAGGAAGAGGAATCATTTATAAGACATGATCATTTATAAGACATTTATAACACTACCTGGAGGCAGGCTGGGATGTGACTTGCAGAGTAGGAATTAGTGAATTTAGCAGCACAAAAGGGTAGGTGGGGCAAAGCCATGCTGCTTTTTTTTTTCTTTTTTTCTTATTTTGGAGGGGAAATATTGGGAAATTAACCCAAAATTCCCAGCCCTGTTTATATTTTACTTTGACACAGGTCTTGTTAAGTTGCCCTGGCTGGCCTTGAACTTGTCATACTCCTACCTCAGCCTTCTGAGGAGCTGGTGTTATAAGCATGCACTACCACATCCAGCCTGGTTCTTTTTGAGAAGTTAGAGAAATAGATATGCTTCAGTGACAAAGGCAGTCACTAGATCAAAACAGAACAAGGGACTTTCTCAGAAGTGAACATGGATTGACTTAGAACCACCAAACTATTGAAGAGAGACGTAGAGTCACTTCTGGGCACCAGGCTCCTGTTTAATTTCTTTTTGCTTCCTAGACTCTGGAGGGCTTATGAGAAAGGAAGAACTGTGGTATCATCCCAGGCTGCATGCCTACCTCCTGTGGCTTAATACCACATTTCATGTATACTGTGGCTTCTGGTGTGTTTCCTTGTCTATTACTTCGGGCAAGTTCTAACCAGTTGTGTTCTTAGAGTCTGAATTCAGTTAGGGAAAAGGCAGTCAGATAGCCAAACAACTGCCTGCCTCAGCTAAGCCATAATCATTTATCTATTGGGTTTTTTCCCTCATCTTCCAAAGCATTGCCGAGGGTTGGATTAAAGAAGTTTTTTGAAATGTCTGTTTGTATTGAATAAGGGTCAGAAACACTATCTTGCTTTTTTAATTTTTCTGTCTTGATGTGGTGCTGAGGATTGAACCCAGAGCCTTGTGCATGCTGGGCAGGCACTCTGTCACTAAAGCTATTTTGCTAGCTCAATCCTCCATCTTACTTTTGAGGATTAAAGCCGGGCCTGGGCTGCCTGTAGAGGTCACTTCTTTGGTGAAATTGTTGTGCCTAGCAGACATTTGACACAAGAGGGCAGGCTCCTGTGTCAGTGCCAACCATGGAATCCCATGATGCCCAGTCACTGAGCAGGGTCCTTCAGACTAGAGTCCAGGCCTTTCTCTTCTCATGGCCCCTACTCCATCCCCACTACACACCTACAAGTAAGCTTGGTCCCTGAGACCATTGGAGGTTTGGAGAAATGAGAATCTGACCTAGGAACCAGAAATTCCTTTTCTGTCCTAATGAGAAAAGACTTATCTGCCCACGAGGCCCAGGTCTATAGCTTCTGCATCATCAGGATTATACCAATGAGTAGATGACCATTAGCCACTAACCTCCATCTTCCTCTCACCCATCTTTCCTACTAGCCCACCCACTCAGCCTGGTCCTGGGTGAGTTTGAGGCACAATCAGACTGTAATCAGGGATGACAGTAAAACTCACAGACCCTAATCAGGACTGATATCAACAGCATTAAGCTGAAAAGGGAAAATTGTATCTCCATACAAAATGCATTGTCCTAGCCACAGAGTCTTCCTCAAGTAGACCATTCTGAATGCTTCTCTTTATGCTCATGAGAATCCCCAGCATTGCCACTAGTTGAGAGTTTTAGAACTGGCCAATAGTGGAGATACCTCTTGAAGATTTGGGCAAATGTGGCTGACCTAAAAGCTAAGATCTTAGCTGAGAAGTTAAGACACTAAAACCGTTAGTCATAAGTTTTGGGTTCTCATAGCTACCTGTTCCCTGACTGAGACATGCTGGCATAAAGGGCCTCTGTACCATGGCAGTTTGATTAAGTTAAAGTTTGAGAAAATAAGGAGAAACCACAATCTTATTGAAGGAGTGGTGCCATTGTAACCCATTCTCGGAGCATCATGTGACTTGTACTGACCTGTCAACCAGTGAGTTAGCACATGCTCACCACGTGTCCCTTGCAGTATTGAAGACGAGTCAAGTGTCTGTGGTTACATGGAAACTGGCAGGATTTTGTCACCAGGATGAGTTTGTTTCTCTCTGTAACATGTCTGTTCATACATGAAGACAGTGAAAAAGAAGTAGTAGCACCTTTTTCTCTTAATTCACACCTTCCTTCCCATGTTGGAAAGGATTCTTCCCTTTCCCTTCTGAAATCACCTAAGTTTCAGCAGACCTTCAAAAAACACGTTGTGCATAAAATTGATTTTCCCAACATGTGGGTCCCTGAATTATTTTGATTTTAATTTATGTTGTACCATTTCCCCAGACTGGACAACTTGCTGGCCTTCTCTCTTTCTCTCTTTTACCCCAGGCTAAGTAAGTTGTAGGAGGAAAGCTCAAGCAAAGGTGTCCATACACGTGCTGGCTGAGCAGACTTCTGCCTTGCTGTCCTTGTAACATGCCATGATAACTCATGACGGAGTATCCTCTCATTATCAGAAGCAGGCTTATCTGCCCATGCTTACCTTTCCATTAGATTGTTTACCTTTAGAGAACACAGTAAGGACAGTACGGACTGAAGTCCCCAACTCAGTTCCCCAGGAAAGCCCTCAGCTCCCTGGCTGCCCTTCCTCAGAGCCTCTGCCTCTAGAAGGAATGACAGTCCACTGAGAGCAACACATGCAGGTTTGCCTATAACCAGCATATTGGCACTCCAGACCCAGCATCCACTGACGGAGCACCCAGTATTGTAGGGGGTGAGAGGAAAGTCATCTTTCTGTAGAGAACATGCCATCTGATTGGGAACAGAGGGTGCTGAGAGAACCCTAACTGCTCTGCACAGCCCGCTTTGGGGTTCCTTGCCAAAAGTGAGCCAGTCCTGCCTGTGTGGGGTCCTGGCCAAGGCAGCCATAAGAGTGTGGTATGGACAAGATGAGAGCAGAGGTGAGTATTGGAGGAAGACATGACTTTAATTAGTTTCACGCAAGCAAAACCTCTTAAAATCCATTGTGGTGGATTAACACAGCCTCTGTCTTCAAAGACTATCACACAGGCTATGACCTCACCAGTACTCAGCCCTCCATTCTTTTGGGAGCAGGGGCTGTGACTCTAGTCCAGCCCAGACTCCCTTCTGCTTGGCTCAGAATGCACAGTGTGATTACTTTTGTTTTGGCAGCATACTGCCTTGTGAATTGGACTTAGTGAGGGTGGGCCCTCGGTTGTATTTGCTTCACCCCAGCTAGCATAAGCTAGACAGAAAAGAGATTTTGTCTCAGAAGTGTGTCAGGGACCACTAGGGTCTGTTGTGTAAAATGAACCTGGAAGCCCTGGATGATTCATAAAGCAAATAATAGAAATTGTCTCAAGGACTGGCCCTGCCTTTGGAGAAATCAGGAGCCCAGCCGAGGGCTAGAACTTAGTGGGCTCCTGGCTTCCCCAAATGTGTATGCTGAGCTCATCTGGAGAGAATTTTTGCCATCAGTTGCTTTCTGTGAATCAGTCTTTTTTATTTTTGAAATAGGATCTCACTCTGTAGTCCAGGTTGGTCCCAAACTCACTTTGTAGCCCAAGCTGGCCTTGGATTTGTAGCAGTCCTCCTGCCTCAGCCTCCCCAGTGCTGGGATTACAGGTGTGCACCCCCACGCCGAGCTTTATGTGGTACTGAGGATTCAAACATGGGGGCCTTACATTTGCAAGGCAAGTGCTTTAACCGCTGTGCCATTCCTCCAGCCCTGTCAGTTATAACTTAGTGCACAGGCCTTAAAGCCCTCTGAAGAGTGCCTCCTTCATGACCTGTGGCTCTAGGTAGCTTTCTTCCTAAAGTTCAGTGACATCACTTGGAGATAATATAGAAATATTCAGACTTCTATGCCTTTCCTGGACTTCAGTGAGGTTGTTATGACTTCTACCACTTCCCTACCCCTAAGGGTTGATTCTACCCTCAGCTCTTGCCCCTCCAACCCAGGTAGGCAGGACTACATACAGACTGTGCCAGTAGACACCAGGCATCTCACTTTAGAACCCTGAACGCTGAGCTTTGGTCTAAGCCCACAGCATTCATCTCTGCCAAGGTTTCCAGGACAAGATTCCTGGGCTTCCCCAGGTCAGGTCAGCCAAGCGGAAGTTTTCTTTTCTTTTCTTTTCTTCTTTCTTTCTTTTCTGTCTGGTACCATGGGTTGAACCCAGGGCCTTGAGCATGCCAGGCAGCCGCTCTGCCACCGACCCACCCCGGGAGTTTTCTGGATGAGCAGGAAGCTTCTCTTTTTGTTTAGGGTAAAACGCCTCCAACTTTCCATTCAAGTGCATTTTCTCTTGCTGTCCCCCATGATTTAGTGTCCTTGCTTTTCTGTCCCTACCACCTATTCCCATTCCAAGAATTCTTTCTTCCGATTCAAGCCAATTAAATGCAGCAAGCCAATGAATTGGATCCTTTTGAAAATGACTTCCTGATTTGTATGTTAAGTGAATTGCATTTTCCTATGTCATATTTTCCTAACCCTACCTATGGCACCTGCCTTGTTGGGCTTTGCATACACAGCTATTTCAAAAATAGGTGTCTTTGTTTTTAATGTGACAAGGCACAGCACTTTCCTCTTTTCATTCTTGCAGCAGCCCAGAAAGTCAGGTTGACTCAGGGAGACATCTCACATGTTACAGATGAGGATTTGGACCAGAGAGGCTTGGACCAAGAAGCACAGCTATAAAGGCTGAGCCAGAGTATCACTCGGGTCTTTTGACTCCAAGTCCAGCACCCCTTTCCCTACATGATAGCTGCCTCTTGAGGAGCCTGTCTGAACTAGGAAAGCCCAGAAGATGCTAGGAAGTGGGGGAGCAGAGTAAGGAGGAATTTGAATCATGGCTTTGGACACTGCTCATAGCTGCTGATGGAGGAGCAACCCTGCTCGCCATGGTGAGCCCCAAACTTCCAGTCTGGTGCAGGGCTTGTCTCAAGCCACTTAAAATTCACATTTTCTGCTACAGAAATGCCAAGCTATTTGCAAGACATTGCCCTTTTCTGAGAAAGACATTATAATATCCAATTTCTAAAACCAGGCAATGTTTATTCAACAATATTTGCTCCCCTGCTACATAGACACACACCACCAGAGCAGCAGACAAGGTGCCCTTGCCTGCTGAGAACGATGCCCCAGCCCCTCTTCTAAGCTGATCCTGGCATGTGAAATCACTTCTGGCCCCTCAGGAATGAGTCTTGGTGCCTGGGGAAAGGTGCCTCCATTTAAGACAAATGAGGGAGAATTGCGTGGTGAGTGACCTCCATAGAAAGCACCCTCACATCCAGGATTTGGCTTCATGCCCACTCCCTGTCTTTCACTGCGTAGAGGGAAAAAGGGTCCTCAGCTGATCGCCTTTACCATGTAGCCGGCCACTATTTAATACATGAAGTTATACTAACATTCAAAAGAAGGAAGTCACTTCATTTTTTCCTGATGCCTTTGTCCAATAGCAGGAGTAATTATTGACAACTATAGGTGGCAAATATTGGTCCCCGTTTCCTCTGAACAACTTCTTTTTTTAATACTGAGGTTGGAATACAGGCTTACACTGAGCTACATCCTAAGCCCTTATTTTTTTAAGAATGGGTCTCACTAAGTTGCCTAGGCAGGGCTTGAACTGCCTCAGCTTACCAGAATGCTGGGATTACAGGTATGTATCACCATGCCCAGCTTGCTGTTGCTTTTTGAGTTTTCCCAAAAAAGCATGAGTTTGCAGATGGCTTGTTTGTGCACTTGAACATGCCCTGGAGCCTCGTTCTGCCACAGAAAGAGACAGGTGCTGACTGTGGAGAGTGGAGGTAACTCTCCCATCTCCTCTGTGCCCCGGTCCTTAAGGTGCAGGTTCCCTTGTCCCTAGAGAAAAGGGGAGCAGCCCAGAACTCCATGCCTGTTGCCTGCTCACTGCGCCCTCTGGTGGGAACCCAGCTGTCTGGTCTTCAACCTTGGGCAAGGGGGACATTTTAAGGTGACTTTAAACATTATGATGATAAGAGAACAGAGCCTGGGTTTTTTTTTTTTAAGCTGGCCTCTAATATAATGTCTTCTCTATGGTGACTTTAGTATCATTTGCTGAAAAATGACTGAGTGGAGAGAATGTTCCAGGTCTTAGGTGAGCATCTGATTGTGAAATTCCCTTCAGGGCTTTACGTGCACAGGAATACAGAGATTGCCAGGGACTCCAGAGCACCAGAGTCCTCCAAAGTCCTCTAGCCATCTGAGCCTCTGGAGTGGAGCATCTTTCAACAGCTCTTTCCATGGGTGTGCTACATCCTGTCTCCAGGCTGCTTACTTTGGCCATGGTCTACAGGACTTTGCCTGCTAAAAGAAAAAAAATCCAAGACCTAAAGCTGCATTTTCCCCCCTCCCTAGATAGATGGGCCTCCATCCAAAGGTGAAAAAAGCTGGAAAAAGTCTTTCCAACTTACACTGCACCTCCCCTTCCTCACCCCATCCTTTCACCCGAATACAGAAGAGTTAACCTCTGGAGATGGAGGGAGTTTAGCTGCCTGGGTAATCCAGGAATCCACAGTCTGAGCTCTTTGCATTTTCCTGAACCTAGAAGAAAAAGGTGTATTCCACCAAGATATTACTGCCTTTTGAATATCCCAGCTTGGTATTCACCTATGTGGCTGAGAAGGGCCAAATGTTCTCTGCAAGTTTGATTTTCTATATCCAAACCTCCTACCCCTTTGTCTGCCAGTGTATTTCCAAATAAGCATTGGCTTGCTGTCTTTTTATTTATTTATTTGTTTCTGTTTCTCTTGAACCATCTCTCTCCATTGGCCCGTTGTTTGTTTGGGGGCTACAGCTTCAAAGGGACTCACCTTGGGACTTCCTGCCTCAAGGGCATCTAGAGGCAGTATTTTTGGCTTTCTTTGCTGAGTCCGAGCCAGGTTCAGCTTGTTTGGTTTCCTTTGTATCTTTATGTCTTCTGATCATCTCCTGGCAGCCTGGAGTGGTGAATCTCAGTGTCTTCTTACCCTTGTGGCAAGTGGGTGAAAAACAATTCACCTGTGGCTCTTCAAAGCCTCTGGGGAGGTGAGGGCCTCTAACCCTGGGCGGACAAGCAACAATGAGTCACTCTGCTTCTACTTCTGGTGTTTTGTCCTTCTGTCATCCAAGGCGGCTGTCACCGCTGCGGGGAGACACCCAGGGAGGCCAGAGGAAGCGGTTGCCTTGTTGAGCTGGAGATGTACAAGTTCATGATGCTCAAGTTGCCTGGATCTTCAGGACACGATGGGCTAGATAGCCACCCAAAGAGGCCCCAGATTCACTCGTGGTTTAAAAACCAATGAGAGCTTGACCATTAAAAAATCGTTTTCCATTTCAGAAAAGAAGTTGCAGCTACTAAGGGAACATAAAGATGAGACAAAATTAATCCGCTTGACGGGCTGTGGCTCTCCTGGGAAGGGCACGATGAGACTTAGGGGAGGCTCAGGAGGAGCCTGAGGCAGCGTCGCCTCCTGCCACTCGCTCCTGCTAGGCGCAGCACTGCCTCTCCGGGAGTGTGGGTGTCCCAGTTTTCCTTCTGAGGTGAAAGGTACTTCTCAGTTTTCTTCTCTGTCTGAGGATAACTAACAGAACCAGGCGTTTTGGTCAGAGAGACGCTGTAGCTATAAATTGCCTCAGTTGGTATGCTCTGCATTCATACTTCTTTGTCTTTTTTTTTTTAAACAAAAGGAAAAAGTTTAAATCCTCCACCCCCCTTTCCTTCTACTGCAGGAGGTGAGTGTGTGGGTGTCCTGTAGGACCATTGGCTCCACCCAGCTTTGGCCCAACCTTCAGGTTACCATTCCCCCCCCCATCCCTCCCTCCATCCCCTTCTCTCCACCCTAAAAGGGAACCCTCTGCCACCATCATTACTGTTAAGATGCCCAGATTCTCCATGACATATCCCATCCTCCGACCACTTCAGTGTGGACAACTTTCATGCAGTGATTCAAGAGGCGGGGTGGGAAGGGAGGGAGTAGCCAGTGGGGAGGGGGGAAAGGGGGAGGGGACAGAGTCTTTAAAAAAAAATTGTCACTTAATGGATCCAAAAATAAAAAATGAAGTATATATACACACTTTAAAAAAAAAAGAATCAAAACATCCTCTCCCTAAAGATTTTTTTTCCTGGACACAAATTGCTTTGTTTCCCGTCACACATTTTAATATCAATATTAACACAATGTGTAGTCTAAAACTAGTTCCTTTGTAGTTTGCATGGGATGTGAATGCTGTCTCAACGTGCCCAAATCTAGAAGACTGCATGAGCGTCAATTCAGATGTGAAAAAAAAAAATCTCTCTCTTTCTCTCTCTCGCCTCCATATACACCTCTATTTCTATCGTGATAATTTGGTGGGCAGTGGAGCACCTCCGGTTGGTTGCCGTAGTGTGTTGAATGATCGTTTTTTTCTTCTCTCTTTGGAGCTCCAAGCTTCTTAGTAGTAGCCTGGGCTGAGTATTCTTGAGTCCCTGCTGATGTTTTCGCATGGCCTTGGTTGAGTGTTAGAAGTAGGGCCTCAGCTGTTTTTCTCGAGTGTTTGGCTTGTAATGACCGGTGCATGCCTGGCTTCTGGCCTCATACCCAGCTCTATTCTCTGCACACCAGTCCTGAATAGCTACAGTGCTCAACCGAATTTTGGCGCGCCCGCTTCCCCGGCAGGCTCCAACCCGGCGCGGCCCGGAGGCTTCCCGGGGGCCAACAGCCCAGGACCTGTCGCCGATCTCTACGGCCCTGCCAGCCAGGACTCCGGAGTGGGGAATTACATAAGCGCGGCCAGCCCACAGCCCGGCTCAGGCTTCGGCCACGGCATAGCTGTAAGTACCTGCCTTCCTGCCCTCCTGCCTCCTCCTGCTTGACCAGATCTGAGCAGTTCATGGGGAGGAAAGCCCAGTGGTAAGGGCAGGGGAGAGAACAGGGCGTCTCCGTCAGCATCAGAGCTACCAAGCCTGAAGCTCTTCCGTCCAGACACGTTCTGAGCTCTTCCGGTAGCCCGGTGAGAGAACGGGGAGTGCGGGCAGTGTCAGGTTCAAGCCTCTGCCTTCAGCTTTTGCAACCTTGGGCTATGTATTTAACCTGTCAGAACCTCGTGTCTCTGGCTGCAAATGAGAATACAATGTCTTCTTAAAGTCTGAGTGAGAATAAATGGAAATGAGGTGTATCACATGGCAGGTTCTCAGGATCATGCCGCCCCTCACCTTGGGGACGATGACCTTAGCTGGCGGAGCAACGCCTGGGAGGGGGCTCGGGGGCAAGCCCCCTCCCAGGCAGTTCCCTTTGGTAATGTTTCTTACAGTTTCCAGGTTCAAGTAAGTTCCCATTTGTGTTCTTTAGCTGTGCCCCACCCCAAGGCCAGTTGCATTTGATATTTGTAATGCTCTGTGGTTCTATAATCTGACTAATCCAGGCGATGGAAATTTGCTTAACAGATTTGCATGCTGTTTTCAGATCGTATTGTTCTTCTCCCTCCTGGTGTGTGAGCATGAATGTGCCTGAGCCCACTTGTTCGCTGTCCCTTTCGTTTTGGAAAAAGAAAACTGATCAACCTCTGCCCTAGCCAACCTCAGCATTTCGGAGGCAGTTGGTTTTGAACTGAGGTGGGAGTGTCTGCTGTCCCAGGTCACAGCCCTGTCAGACTCCATGTTGGGGAAGAGCTGGGCCAGCTCTGCTGTGGGGGGCTATGCTGGGGAGAACCGAGTCAGTTTGGACAGCTTGGGGTACCAAGGTGGCCTCAGATATGCCCCCTGGCATTGGAAGCCCAGCCTCATAGGCGCTGTCATGACACACACCCTCAGAGACACACACGTAGATGCATGCACACCTTCCAGCCCTGGCCTATGCTGCCTACGTCCCGTTTATTTCCACGCTCAAGGCAACTTCACTGTGTCATAGTTTGATGAGTCTGACCCCTTTGGGTCAACTGTAGCCCCACATTTGGAGCATTATTATTCAAGTGAGAGCCACTTAGAACATGACTAATTTCATTTTCAGTGACCAGAAAAACTTGTTCTTAAAAACTTGGGTATCTGGACTATCATGCATTTTTTTTTTTCCTTCCCAGAAGTAACCACATAGTGTCACAGTTTGTCTACACTGAAATGTCTTCTCCCCAGCTTGAGCCAGTGGGACTATGGACAGAGACCCTCCTCTTTGCCCTTTGGTGTCCAGGGCAACCATACCCAACATTTTGGGCATGAGTTTCCCTTTCCCACCATCCACCCACCTCTAACTCTGGCTCTTGGTTTCCCCTGGGTAAGCAGACAGGCTTGGACAGGGGCGTTTGGGTGGGGGTTGGCTCTGGGAAGGACCCCTTGTCATCCTGGTCCCTTGTGGCACGGTGTCTCAGAATTACATATTCATGCTGGCAACCACAGACTAGTTCTAGAGATAATTTTCTTTCCCAGAAGATGACAATCTGTTCCCATGTATAGCGCACTGATGACCTTAACAATTGTGCAATTTTAGGGACCTTTGATTGCAACGGCCTTTACAAATGGATACCATTGAGCAGGTGCTTTCGTTGCCATCTCCCTCTGAGGTATTACCGTCTCTGCCATATGTCTCCACTCTGCTGGTGTGTCCATACATGTATGTGCATTGGTCATACATGTATGTGCATGCCCTTATTCCGTCACATCAACATCTCTCTCTGTCTTTCTGGACCTCTGTTCAAGGGGGTGGGGGCAAAACCAGATCCAGTCTTTTAATCTCTCATTTCTTTCTTCAGCTTTTAATTAGGTCCCTCATTCTTGTTTTACCTCTTTCTCTCTTTTTTTTTTTTTGTCCTTGATTTGGTTCTTTTGATTCCATTTCTGTATCATTCCATCCTTCATCTTTCTCTGTCTTGAAATACAATCAAGAGTGTGGGAAACTGGAAGGCGATACTGTGCCATGCCCATCCCAGGGGGTTGGAGGCTGGGAAACTGGACTTGTGCCAAGCCTGAGGGCAAGGGATGGGGGCCAGGGCCACTCCCAAAGGTCCTGCAGGCTGACTGTGGGCTGCTAAGCTCCCCAGGGCTCTCTACGGCTCGGCCCATGGAGTTTGTGCAGTCAAACAGCCAGATTCCATCTTTTAGTGAAAAGAAAACATTTTCGCCAGTAACTGCTGAGTAATTATCCAGATTACAGCACGAAAAGCAAATTAAATTAACGACATCACCTGCGTAACATGGTTTTGGATCCCTGCCAGTTTCCTAACCTTTTAAACTGAGCTCAAGTTAATTAAACATTTTTTTAATATCACTTTGATGGGGACGCAAGAGGGGTAGAAGAGAGGAAGGGGAGGTTAGGGAAGGCAGTGAGCAAGCCTCTGGCCACACACTCCAGAAATGAGTGTCTGCCATTCTTGGGAAGGACACAAAACAGAGTCCCAGGGTTTGTCCTCATGAATGTATATTGTGTTAGTACGTAAGTTGGTAGGTTAGAGCATGGATTTGTCTCTTTGAAAGAAAGAAAGTGACAG
Organism: Ctenodactylus gundi; assembly: GCA_004027205.1. Taxonomy (NCBI): domain Eukaryota; kingdom Metazoa; phylum Chordata; class Mammalia; order Rodentia; family Ctenodactylidae; genus Ctenodactylus; species Ctenodactylus gundi. The sequence continues at coordinate 113,897 of PVKB01003105.1, forward strand.
CTGAGGCCTGGGAATCTCAGAAAATCCCACTGGAACACAAGAACCTTTCACTGTAGAAGCTGGGACAAAGGAGAAGCCAACTTTAGGTTTGCAATTCATGGCCTCCTCTCTTGCAGAGAGGGGTTGCTGCCGGCCCTGAGTCAGGCAGGACACAGTAGGGCAGGATGTAGGAGGACTGGGGAGCCAGGTTGAGTTGAGCTCCACAAATCTCTTGAATTTCTTTCATGTTGCTGCTAAGGAATCACCATGACTAACGCGATTGCCTCTCTTAACCAAATAAGCCATGTGTGTGAATTCTCCCTCCCCTCTCTTCCACTTCCTTTTGAGCACTGACCCAGCCATTGGTGGCTGGAGCCAGAGGCCACTAACATTTTGAAGAACATTAGAGCTATTTGCTACTAATTAAGCTGGGTTTGAAGGAGGCCCAGGAGCAGAAAGTTTCCTCTTAGGGCAAGGTGGACCTGTAGGCCCAAGAACACTGGGGAATGGAGACTCGTTCAGCCCCTTTGGAATTAAATGAAGAAAGGATTAAACTGCTGCTAGGCACAGTAGACCCTTGGAAGTCTAAGCACCAGGGCTACCATTGCTCCCTCCTCCCCTGGAAAAGGGGCAGTGCAGGACTTCCTGCTCATAGCACTAAGCCCCCTAAAAGTACTCCAGCCCTACCTTGGGAAGTAAGCCTGCTCCCAGCCTATCTCCCCATCTCATTCTAGGACTCAGTTTCCAGAAAAAGATTAAGTAGCCAAGAGAGTGGAATCAGCAACCCTCATCTTCCAAAATGGATTAGATGAGGCTGATTAGTCACAAGGTTGCACCACAGCCATTAGGGCCTAGTCATACACACCTGTTGTCTCTTAAAGGGATGACCATCTGACACTTAGTGCCGTTTACAGTTAAGGGGGCCAGGTTCATAATAAATCCAGGAGACTCCATTAGCAAGTCTGAGGCCTGGGCATATTTTGGTTTTCTCCAACCAAAGCTGGTTATTCATTGTCTATTTTGTTTTTTGAGATTCCTGACCTTTAGGTTTTTTTAATATATGTGTATAATATGATTTTTATACAAATCTGCACTTTAAGTTATTAACAGTCATTGGTAATGATTACCAGACTAACAGCCATCTATTAAAAGTGATTTTTAAAATCTTTAACTTTGAAGACAAAGTATCTCTAGTCAGTGAGCACCTCAGTGATCTAGCCAGAAACCCAGCATGAACCACTTTCGTTGGCTACGTTTCCTGCCACTGCCTGAGAATTTGTAGATACAGAAACAGAATTGCGGATGTAAATAGTCTTGCTTGCAGCAAATCAGCAAATGAAGCTGCAGATTGGTCCTGTCCCCAGCGTCAGGTGGGGGCTTACATGTCAGTTTTCCCAAGATCTGATCTCAGGAAGCTATTAGCCCAGTCCTCTGAAACCCCTAATTGAAACACTGGAATAAATCATGCTCTTGCCTGATGCTTCTGTTTTCTCCTCCCACTCCCACTCTGTGTTCTCTTCGGACACTCCTGGTCTTCCCTGCCCTACAGAGCATACCTGGATGTCCAGGCAAGACTGGGCGAAGTTTCTGAGTGGCCCTTTGTTTAGGTGATGTCCTCAGACCTGGACCCCCCACCAGCCTCACTCCTCATCCCAACCAGAGATGGCTCACTTCGGATCGAGGGTCAACTATATCTCTTCATCTCACGAATCTGCTGTAATATAAGACAACAGCTTTTAAATGTGTATATAACCCATGATTTTGATTTTGCTTTTGGTTTGGTTTTCTTGATGGTTTCCCTTCCCCCTTCTTTCTTCCCCTTCTCCTTTGAAACCTCTTTGAATCACATTTGGTAGTGATTTTGACTTAGTCCAGTAGTCACCTAGCTTTAATATGTAGTTAAAAGCTAACCATAGTGTAATTGTTATATTAAGGAGTTATTTTTTTCTTTAAAATTTTTCTTTTGCTTGTTTTGATTCTGTTCTCACTTTTAAAGGATGCTGAGATGGCGATGTTGCCCTCCATTATTCTGGTACCCATTCTGAGACTGTAAGGAATTTTCCGATGGAACGTTAGCACACACTGATGCAAAGTTGTGAAGCGCAGAGCGGGAGGTGGGCGTGAACTTTCTATTTAGCATTGTAGAGGAAGTGAGACGTAGCGGGCTAATTAACAGACTGGCAGTTCTTTTTTTTGTGATGTCTCTTTGCTAACCTAAGTATCTCTATTTTCGGCAATAAGGTTTGGACAACCATGTTTTGAGTGTCCTCCTTTTCTATAAGTGCTTTTTTTCTGTTGAAAGAGGTCATATTATAAGGATTTTTGAAATTGTGAATTCTAAAAAACAAAAACAAACAAAAAAAGAAATGTTGTAAATACGATTCCATTAACTACATAGAAACTATTAAGAAAGAGAGAATATTTTTGTGAGGGAGTCGGTCCCAGGCAGTTTGATGCTCTGGACGAAGGAGGGGAGGGAATGTTGACAAACTCCGGTACCGAGACAGAAGAACACCCAGCTGCCAGGACGACCCCAGCACACACTGGAGCACTGTTTAGCTCTCTGTGGGTGTGATAGACCTAAGAACTGTACTAGTATCCTACCAGCCTACCAACCTCTCGTCTGTGCACAGCTTCAATTGTTACCGTCTAGCTAGATTTTTATTTAAAATATGAAAAACTGCTTTTCCCAAGACGTTTTTTTTAAAAAAAAAAATAACAAAGCTACAATTTTAATATTTAACATATTTAAAGTTTCAAAGCACACCTGTTTAGCTTGGGGGGCAGGAGGGACATTCTTTTTCAGTCTTAATTTTTAAATATTTGACCATTTTCTATCGTCCAATCATTTCAGCACCTCCAAAGGTTTCTAGGACACTTTTGCCTCTCTCCTCCCCCTGACCCACACCCCAGCCCCAGACCTGGGGGCTCCTGGGCCGGAAGTGGATAAGCCTGCATGCATACAATCTTCTTTCCATTCACTTTCTATTTACAAATTATGAAAGCAACCTTTTGGTTTATATATATTTTTTTTAATACCTCAGTGCTGCAAGTATCACCAGAGAGGCTATGGAAGATTTTTTTTTAATTTATTGTAGATGTAAACAGAATTTTAAAAATAAAAAGTATAAACATCACTGCACTGTGACTGGTGGGAAGAACTGACAGTTTCCTGTTTGCACATGTTTAACATTTGGCTGTTATAATATATGGTCCTCGGTTGGGGAAAGACACTTATGATGAAGGATATTTTTTAAGTTAACTTTTTTTTAAATATTGGTAATAGGTCGGCAACAAGCAACTATAGAAGTACAACTAAATAGATGGCATTAAAACATATTGTAGTGTGGATATATATTTTTTCTTTTTTAAAATGTGATATTGACATTTTATTAATATTTTTTAAATTGTTACGTTTATAAATTTGGTACTTAAGGCACAGCCAGTATGAGACACTGAATGCGACATTTATTATCAAGAGCTGCTGCACTCCTATTTTTATAAATTTTACTAACGAAGTAGACTAATATAGACATTCACAGACATGGTAGGGTAAAAATCATCTTCAGACTAAAGACTCCAAAATGCAAACTCAGAAGGAAAGAAAAAGAGCCTTTTTCAGTCCTATTCAACATCAACAACAAATGCTTTTTTTATTATTATTTTAAGAAAAATCATCTTTGGTTTTCCAGTAAAATGTTAGGTTGTTTGAGATTTTTGCTTTTTGGGGTTCTTGATTATTATTATTTTATTATTATTGTTAATCTTCAAACAACCAAGGGATATACTGGGCGCTTTTAAAATATCAGAACTTGTTCAAGTCATGAAGTATCAAAGTCAAAGTTTTATTAACAAAACAAAAAGGAAAAAAGAGACAGAAAATTCCCAGAAATTCAGTGTCTAGCTAGGGGATTTCATTACTCTTTTGTCCATGTTGGTGACGTACTGTACCCCCTTCCTTTTCTCTGCACCCCCATCACCTCATAGAAGACTCTTGGTTGATCATTGTCTGTTAATAATGTATAGAATGACTATCTTGTAAGTGTGCTGTCCTGGTACTAGTGTAGTGACTTTTTTTCTCTCCTATTTCTTCTAGTACATACTGATAGGTATAACGTAATTAAGGTTTAAAAAAATTAGACATAGTTATTCAGATTTAGGACCAGTAAGGATAGAACTTTCTCTTATTTATGAAAAGAAAAAAATGCTAATAATTTTGGGGCAGTTTTTTTCCTTTAATTTTTTTTCCAATTTGAGGTTTAATTTTATTTTTTGCTGATCTGATGTGGTTTCAACTAACCCAAAGTCTCCAAATGTTCAAATGCCGGCCGACTCTGCGGCGTTTTGTAGATCCCCACCCCCCCCCTCACTGTGCAGGGGTGTGCCATACTACCTTAAATGCTAATGCTAGATATGCAAAACTGGATTTTTTTAATTTATTTTTTAAAAGAGGGAGGCATGGTATATTAAAATGATTTTACTAAGAGAAAAAAATATTTTTTTAAGAATGCTCAGAAGAAATTGATAATCTGTGTGAATATGTTTTAGATGTTTATATACCTTTTGAAGAGACCCAGTAGCCCATAGCACAAATCTTGTGGAAATCTGATATGTTTTAATGTGGCTACCTAGGTTAAGGTTCACGTTAGCTCCCCCCACCACCTCATTTAGAAGTCCATTTTGAGCAATTTTTGTAAATTCTTTTAGCACTGATGTCCAGCCTGGTCTTTGTTTCACTTAAGCTCAATGGCGAACATGGGAACCACCTTTCGCCTTCCCTGGGGGAGAAACCCTCTTGGCTGATGGCTCTTCCCCGCCATTATCAAATAGCCTCCCGGGGACTCTCTGGCTTCTAAATCCGTCTGCCTGAGACCCCAAACTCCTCTCCTCTCCAGTAGGGGAGAGTGAGTGGCGGTAGCTCCTGGACCCATTCCTGGTTCTGCTTGGATGTAGAACTGAGGGAGATGACCCAGCCCTGGTCTCCTCTCCAAGAGCCTCCGCAGAGGTGGTTCGTGGCCTTCCTCACACCCATTGGGAAAACCAAACAGCCTCACGCTCTGTCCCAGTCGCTCATTGGCTTGATTCAAATGAAGCCCCAACAGGCCTTTGTGTTTTTTATCCTTCATAAGACCCATCATCTTAATTTGAACTTGTAGCTTGGGCTTTAAGGTAGCATGGCTCGATTGCTGTCAATTTAATGTTTCACCGCACAGCAATTCACAGCCAGTGAATGTTACACACATCTTGCTAGACTAGTATAAAAATCATTGGGTAATTGTTGGTTCTAATGACCTGAAAGGTGTTCAGTTTTTGGTTTTGGTTTTCTTTTTGTTCAGGGGATTTTTTCTTATTTTGGGTGGGTTTTTTTTTCCCTTTGTTTCTTTTTCATTTGGGATTTTGGAGAAATTATTTTTGGTTCCAAATAGAAAAATAAAATCTATTTTGATCTTTAGTGCAAACGAGGGCTGGGGACGTGGCCTCCACCACCACCACCACCACCACCACCACCACCACACTGCTTCATTCTGCGTTCACTCACCGCAGCATATTCAAGAATAAAGCAATATAGTTTACTACATTTTTTATTGAAGGTCAGCCATGCTTTCTGTATTATATTGCATATGAAATTGTTTACAAAAGAAACACTAATTCATACTTCTCTTTATCGGTTGGAAGTGACACGCAGGGACAGAGGGAGATTAGGGGCACATGGGGAGGGGAAAAATTTTTATTTTTTTTTTCTTGAATGTGCTTCACCAGCCAGGTGATCTTCCAAGGAAGGCAAAAGCCACAGGGGCAGAGGGGAGAGCGAAGAGCCAGGCTGCTGGTGAGCACATGGAACCGAGACACTGGCAAGTTTCCCCACCCCCACCCTAGAGTAGAAAGCGAGCAGACGTGAGCTTGGCCCAGTCCTGGCTGGGCACAGACACTACACAAAGCAATGCTGGAAGTTAAGCAATACTTTAATACCGTCGTGTGTTTGTTTCCTTTTCTTTCGTTCCTTTATTCTTTCACCAAAAAAAAAAAAAAAAAAGTCAACTAAAACACAAAAGCATATAAAGAAAACTCACCCCTCTCGGGGAGCCACCTTAATCCAAACACTCGGCTGTCTAATAATCAGAATGTATTGTCTCAGACAGGATTCCGTTTCCGGGAGGCAGAGTGTGAGAGGGGCAGGGAACGGGGACTGAGAGACAAAAGTTCCAGAGCCTCCGGAGAGGGCTCCTGCTACTGTATTCTGTACATACTGTACCATCCTGTGTGGAGTCTGTGAGTGTGCTCTTGAGTAGCGTGAGCTAGCCAATCTGCCGTTCACGATGTGTTGTAAACTCGGAATTCCATATGTAATAGGATGCAAGTCTAAGCGTTTCATGTGGACATAATTGTATCTAAATAAAACTTTCCCTAGCACTGTGGCTGACCTCACCCTTACTTTTATACTTTAGTATGAAACTGATGAGAACTTTGGTAGTGAGTATTTTTTTTATATATATACATATATATGTATCTATATATATATATATCTCAAGCATCTTTCAGGTCTTTGTGTGTGGCTTTCTTAAAGCCCTGTTGTAAAAAATTACTATGTGGATGGCAGTCTCTCACATCACAGATGTGGAAAGTATAATTTTATATTTGTATTTTCAAATAAATAAGTTTGTGAAAGGTTTCCATCCTCTACTGTGGTCCAGAAATCAATGTGTTTGTCTGACAAAAAAATAAAATAAAATAAACTGTTTTGAACAGAGTTGTTTGATGTTCTTTCGCTGGTAGAGGCGGGGTGGTTTGGGGAGAACCACTGTTGGGTTGGGAGGTGGTACCACCACGTCACACCGGCCGAGATGCCCTGTCCCTGTCTCCAGAGAACTTATGGAGCCGTTTTTTATGGAGTGTCAAGAGAGCACAGAGATGGAAGAGTAGGCCGGAAAGTAGATTGGAGGATGCTCCGACCCCAAGAGGACGGGAATGAAGTGCCAAAGGACCTGTGAGTTGTAGAGTGTTTATGCAAGGGGCTAAGTGGCTCTCTCACCTGAGGGTTTCAGCTAAGTATCAGCAGCATGTGGGAAAAGCCACCGACCCAAAATTCATGACCCTAGAATGAAGTCTGAAACTGAGAGGAAGCCCAGCTTCTGGCCTCTGCCCTCACGAAGCCCAGAGTTTTTCCTAGAGGAAATAATTAGATGTGCAAAACTAAGATATAAAGGAGCTAGATGTCTGTAGTACTTTGACCTGTCTTTATTGCATAACTGAGAGAGATAAAACAAACAAACAAAAAAAGTGAAATAAAGGTCATTAAGGGCAAGTCCCAAGACCTGGTGGTAAAAACCAAAGGCACTGTAGGATTTCTTGGCTCTTGAACCCTAGAGATAAACAACCAGCCATGAAGCTACTACAGGTTAAAGCTTGGACCGTAGTGTGTTTATTGCCATCTTGGAAATAGCCATACTCCCAGGACATGGCATTCTTGAGCCTTGTGTCCAGTTTCTTGTCTCTTGCTTACAACAACTCATCGTATAGGTTTTTCTGCTATACTACGGGCCTGAAGGTGAGGGTGGAAGATGCTTCTTTTTTCTAGGGGCTGGAGACAGGAGCGCTGGGTGCCAGGCCCACCTCCTGTGTAGCCCCAGGCAGTGCAGCAGTATCCCCTTAGTCTGCAACGGCATATCATCACCCCCGCCCTATACAGCTGGAGGCAAACAGGAGCTAAGTTGAGGAATCTCAGGGATTGTGGGAGGAATGAGCCAGAGAAATGCAAAGAGCCATCTTGGCCATCTTTCCCATCCTGAGGGCACAGCTGCAGGGAGACAAGCCTCAAACCTAGTCCAGGAGCCTCAGGAAACCAGCACTGATTGTACATACTAAATGGGGGCCACATCCTGTATCACTGTTGTTTCCAATGTACTCAGCGCCTTCACACTGAGCTACACCCCCAGCCCTTTTTTATTTATTTATTTATATTTTTTTTTGAGGCAAAGTCTCACTAAGTTGCCCAAGCTGGACTTGAACTTGCAAGCTTCCTCCCACAGCCTCCCAGATTGCTGGGATTACAGGCACTGCGTGACTATATTCCATTAAACGAAGGGGTAGTTTGCCCATGGTTCTATAACTGCTGAGTAGCAGAACAAAATTTCATCTCCAGGAGACAGAGATAATATTTTGTGGATAAATACTAAAAAATGGAAAAGAAAAAAGAAACATGTAATACAATACAAAAAGTAAGATGGAAAGAATGAGATCAAAGGAACCCATCATTATCTAAGTGTGAATGAGTTGAAGCTGCTACATTACCAAATAGTCAGATGTGTTTACAAGAGAAAACAAAACCCAGTTATGTGTGTGTACAGAAACACAGAATGCTAGGGCTGAAAATAAAGGGGTGGAAAAGAGTTAATAGGCAAATACAGGCAACAGAAGGAGAGGAATTGAAATGTCAAACGTGGGAGGATTTTAGTTAAAAACATCCCACAGGATATTAGGTAATGACAAGAGACATAATCTGGCAAAAAAGATACAGTAATAATAAATCGTCTATTTCAATTACAGAGGAACTAAAGACACCACCATTGGAAACCACCAGAAGTACAAATAGAACTTGATTTAAAAATAAAAATGCAATTAATTAGACTTTAATGCATCTCTCCCAGCTAGACAGATTTAATTTTAAAAAGCACATATATTGAGTAATATGATGACTCTATACAGAATTTTGGATTAGAGATAGTACATCTTTTGGTGTATATCCAAAATGTGTACAAAAATGAAAATTTGCAGCCATCCAAAACCAATTTAAGCCGGTAGCAATTTTGTAGTTCGCTTTCCATTATCATAATCTAACAATTAAAAATAAATAAAAAATTGTGGTTATCAGCATTACACCTGCACAGAAATTCAAAAACACAGCCTGTACATCCTTAGGTCAAAGAGAAAATGTAAAGGGCATTAGAAACCAGAAAGCAACAAAAAAATACTGCACTCAAAGCTTTAAGATACAACAAAAGCTACACTTCGAGGAAAATGCACAGTATAAATGCCTTTCATGAGAAAAAAATGTTTTCAGTGGAGAAACATTCGTCCTCATCAGGTACCAAATAACAACTAAAACGAGAAAGTAGAAATTAATAGACTCTAAAAGGAGTAAAATATAAAATATAAACACAAAACCTGATTTTTACAAAGATTAATGAAGGAAATCTCCCTTTAAAAAAAAGGAAACAATACACAATATTAAGGACAAGAAAAGGGACACAGCCACAAACAACAAAGAATTAGGGACCACACATCTAAAGCTACAGCTGAGTCAGAAAGCTTTCTGGAAAATATAAATTAGCAAAACCAGTAAGAAATAAGAAGCCAGGTTAAAAGAAATAAACCTATCGCAAAAGGTACTGAAAGAGTAAGAGAAACTGAAGTCTAATACTAAATAGATAAGAATGAGTTTACAAGCAAGTTTCATTTGACTCATATTACTTCTATTTAAACTGAAACTCATTTGTGAACCAGATAATAGAAAAATGTGAAAAGCATTCCTGTTTTATAAAACACATGGTCTTGATGTCCTAACAACACAGTACTAACACAAAAAATATACCTACAGGCTTAGGAGCTCAGAGGCAAAAATTCCAAATATGATTTTTCAAATGGAATTTTACAATCTACCAAGGGAATAATAGAGTAAAATAAAGCAAAGTTTTCAAGAATGCAGGGATATTTAAACAGCAAGAAATCAACAATGTATTTTATATGTAAGTAAAGTAAAAGGGTAAAAGGAATATAGAAGTTGCCTAGATTAGAGTTTGCTTAGCAAGCTCTTAGGTAAGTGCTAAGTCCCTGAGTTCAATTCCCCAGCACCACACAAGCCAGCTGTTGTGGCACATGCCTGTAATCCCAGGACTTGGGAGACTGAGGCAGGAGGATTGCAGTGAGTCCAAGGCCAGCCTGGGCTCCATAGTGAGTTCAGGACCAGTCTGAGCTACAAAGTGAGACCCTGTCTCAAAAAAAATAAAAAAGAAAAAAATTCCAGAAGCTGATAAGGTGTTTGAAAAATCTGGTGGCTATTCTTAGTTAACACATCGTGGAATGCTGAAACAAAACAATTACATACAATACAATTAAAACTACTTACCAAACACAACAATAATTAAAACACTCAAGCTAACCCAATTAAGAAATATATAGGAGTGCTGCTGTCATCATTAATACTTAATATTGTGTTAGTTCTAAAGGCAGTAAAAAGATAAAATGTCTAAACATTGAAAGGAAAAGGCAAAAATATGAGCATATTTCTAGAAATTTCAAGAGATTCCAATAAAACAAATCCCTAACAGTTGACTAGATGCAAGATAAATATATGAAAAACAGTAGCCCTACTAGAGAGTAATAAGCACCCAATACTGGAAACAGGAAAAAATGTTAGCGGTAACTTTTTAGAAGAACTTCCATACAATAGGAAAATGAGTGAATACAGTATGACGTACTCACATCGGAAAATTGGGCACCCATTACAAGTGACCCTAGAATCTAGCAGGTAGCATGAAGGAATTTAGAAGATACAGTTGAGTAAGCAAAATAACTACAAAGGCATATATGACATAGATTTCTTTGCAAAGCAAATTGAAAACTACATAGTACATTTGTGGAAACACATGTGCGTATGTCACATACATGGTTAATGTGAGCATGAGGAAGGGGAGAAGGTATAACTTGTGTACGTGGGGTATCTGGAATGAGTTCAGGGTTAAGAAGACAATGTGGGATAAGGGAAGGAGATGCAGAATAGGAAAAAATGCTTACAGATTTTAAGAAAAATTCTTTCAAATACGTTATTTATTCACAAAAACATGAATATATAAAAATAAATTTTACAATAAAATGTTTTTAAAAGCAAGGCATAATGATTCTCACTTCAGTAATGATAATTACATCTTGACTAGTAAAATGGGGAAGAGGTAAGCTGTTGTCTTAGTTACTTTTTCATTGGTGTGACTCAATGCCCGACATCCACAAGTTTAAGGGAGGAAAATTTATCTTTACGCACAGTTTCAGAAGGTCACAATCCACTCAGTGGCGTCAGGCAGCAGTGGAAGTACATGGCAGAGGCAGAGGTGGAGGCGGCTCCTCAGGACATCACAAACAGGAAGTCAAGTCCGATCAAGTCCAGTCTCTCCCCAGAGGGAAAAAAAAACTGTAACAATCTTCTTCCTTTTGTACAGTTCCAGTTCCCAGTTGGGCCTCCCACATCCAGGTCAGTGTTCTTCCCTCATTCACTGGCCCACAAATTACACTCTAATCCAGACTGGTTCCTAACTGCCTAATCTGGGCGTGGTTCCTAAACCCTAATCCAGGCGTGGCTTCTGATTGCCTCAAAATGACATCATCTCTCCAACTGTCACAGCTCACAGCAGTCAAAGAAAATTCTGATGTTAGCTGTCATTTCTGACTCTTCAAAAGAAGCATATATTCAGATGAAATAAAATTAATCTTAAAGTAACTATTAAGAGAGAAACTCAAGAAGTCTACAGGAGGTGACATTAGATTTGTATAGTAATTATGAAGTTTTGTGGATTTTTTTCTGTGTATGTTCTCCCTGTCTCTCTCTCTCTCTCTCTCTCTCTCTCTCTCTATATATATATATATATATATATATATATATATATATATTATTTTTTTTTGAGAAAAGGTCTCACTCTGTAGCCCCAGCTGATCCCGAACTCACTGTATAGCCCAGACTGGCCTTGAACTCATGATAATCCTCCTGCCTCAGCCTCCCGAATGCTGGGATTAAAGACATGTGCTGCCACGCCCAGCTTATGTGGTGCTGGAGAATCAAAATCAGGGCCTTGAGCTTGCTAGGCAAGCACTTTAACCACTTAGCTATCCCTCCAACCCCCTGTCTATAATCTTAAAGGAAGAACATGGATCTATTTTTTCCTTTTATCCTATTTCCACTTTTCAAGACAGAATGTAATAAATTATAAATCACACAAGTTGACAGAAAAAGAGTAAACAATACTCTACACACAAAAGATCGAAAGGGAGCCAAGAACCTGCCCGAGGACAGTGCAGACCACGCAGGGTCAGCCAGCACCATGCACGGGCCATGCCGTGTCCCCGGGTGCCAGTGAGCTGCTTCTCCCCAGCAGAAGGGAATTCCTTAGGGGTCTGGGCCCAGAGTAGTTTTCCTCCCTGCTCCAGAAAGTGAAGGCTTTTGTTCCACAGGGGATAAAATGCAGTCTATGCTTTGGGATTTTCCCAGGCTGTAAGAAGGTTAACAGTTCTGTCACATTTTGACAAAACAGCTTTTGGGTAAAGACACACATTCAACATGCACGCATGCAGAGTCTGTCACAGATTCCTACAACCTGGAAGAGGAGGCGGGTCCAAGTAGCTCATCAGTACCCAGAACTGCCTTGGAATCCTGGCCCCCTTTTGGTTCGTCCAGACTTTTCGGTTCCATGAACTCCCTGACTTGACAGGTTAATTCAAGTCCCAGGCGCATCTGGATGCTTGCTGTGGCCCTAATCCTAATCAGCATGCAGCCTCCTCGGTTGCAGTGAGGACTATGCCAGTGCTTAAGAGGAATTAATAGCTTGTGCAGTGAATAAGTGAATGTGCACTAAATACAAGTGCTCTAATTACGGCACATCAGAAGCCGAGCGTAGAATGTCGAGTATCTTTAGGGAAATAAATGGAACCTTTTGGTTTTAGTAAAGAAAAATCATCAAATGACAGGATGTTGCAGTTGAAAAGAACCTTCGAGAATATCTTTTTCCACCTCTTGTCATGTAACAAAGGAGATGACCCTGGCTCCTAGAGGTAACGTGCCAGAGGTCACCCAGCAAGTTAATCATGAGTACCTTGTGCACTAAAGGCAAAGAGGGGGCAGGAAGCCCCGGATGTCGGGAAGTGGGAAGCGCATGTTGGAACAGGGAGCACAGACTCACTCCTAAGGCCAGCTAGCTGTGCAGCCTCGTCTGAGCGTGATTCCGTCTCCCTCTCCGCCACCGCCCTGCTGCTGTCCCAGGGGCAAAGGCAGCTGACCGTAATGGCTCTTCAGTAAACATTAATCTTTACCAGTGTGGGTTTACTGCAGTCTGATGCCAGGAGTTATGGAAAACATGGAGACGACACAGGTGATGTTTTTGAAAGTCTGCAGCTAAATCAGGGTTCCAATAGCAGAGCAGTTGGCAACCTTACCTCTGGGAAGTGAAGGGGGCTGGACATGCGCATTCACGCTGTACCTTGTATAGGTTATTTCTTTTGCCTGGAGGATGGCCGAATGCTTTGTCATTCAAACTGTGACCAAGGTGGCCCCTCCCACGGGAAATTTGTTTATTCTGCCAGACACTTGTGGCTCTTGTCAGCCTCATGTCCAGCTCTGCCAGCAGGACTTTGTGGCCCTGAGAGCCCAATCTTGTGTCATACCTCCTCCATACCGCCATGAAAGCATCCTAGGGAAAACCCTCCCTCAAGTGACCCCTGGACCTTCAGATAAAAAGCGCAAAGTCAGTGCATTATCACAATAGGAAATACGTTCAAATATCTACTACTTACACATCCTGGACAGGGAGAGGGAATCATGTATCCCCAAGTCACATAAGGCGGGAAGGGAGAATCAGGCAGCGGGAAAAGCAAGCATGATATTCAGTAGTACAGCAGCTGTGGGTCCCCAAGCTCATGGCCAAATGCTTGGATGGTCTATTTAAAAGAAGCAAGAGGAAAACAAGGAGCCCAGTCACCTGGCGAGGAGAGATGGCTCAAGGTTACCTCGGGCCACTTGCTTGGGCCACCTGAGTGCAATGATCTGCTTCTCATTCCTGCAGCACCTTTTTCTGTGTGCTCCTGTGACAGGGAGGGCAACGGCACCTTGGATCTGCACTACAGGGAGCCTGCTGTCACGAGGACTTGTTTCTGTCCATATGCTTCGTAGAGGCCGCCATGATGACTAGGTAGTATCTCTCCCACAGCTTCCAGATCAGCCAGGACCTGATCAAGAAACCAGGAGCAGACTTATGAGAATAGAGATATGGGGAATTAATGAAAAACTTCAGAGGGCATCATGAGAAAGATTCGGGAGCTGTCCCTTGGGTTAGTCCCCTTGGGCTAATCCAACACTGGTCGGCCTAAATAACGGGTGTTTATTTTTCTCATTGTTCTAGAGACTGGAAGTTCAAGATCAAGGTGTTGGCTAACTTGCGTTCTAGCCAGGGCTTCATTCTTGGCTGATAAAGAGCTGCTTTCCCATTGCCACCTCACACAACCAGTTCTCTGGACTCTTACTCTGTCACCAACCCCCCCCCCCCAGTCACATTCAGTCATACTCACACCCATTTTTTCCCTGTCCCACGCCCTTTCTCCGTCTCCCCCCCTCACTAATAACACTGACGCCCTCACAGTATGCTTCCTCTGCCCCTCCTGCCCCTCACTACCTCCCTCACACTCACTTGAGTCACTCACATCTCCATACTCGTTCGCCTCCCCTCGCTTCCCTGCTCACCCTCGCTCACCTGGCACACTCGGGCCAGCTCGCTCTAACACTCTCTCCTATAGACACCTTCTCAGCAAAACCACACCCTTCCCTTCTTCTTGCTCCCTATTTGAAGGCTCTCTTCCTCACTCAGCAGTTGGGTGGGAACTGGACCAGCCTCTGAAGCTGAGGTTAGATGTCTATGGAACTCTGCCCACTCCCTCCCTCGGCTAGGAGCAACCTTTCTTGCTCCTGGTTGAGTGTGAAAAGGTAGAGTGCAGAGAAGACCATAGTCCGCTCACTATCAAGGACTCTCCTCCCTCTGCTGCCCAAATCCCTCTATCTCAGCATGGATGGGGCAGCAGGATATCCACCAGGGAGCAGAGTTCCCGGCCATGCCAGGCCTCTCCTGGGTGATGCTCTGCCTCCCTCCTCTTGGAGCTGCCACCCACCCCTCCTCCTTCCCTCCTTCCTTCCCTCAACTCCCAAGGGACCAGCAGGATCCTCTGGTAACAGCACTCCAGCAGCAAGCCTGTCCTTTCTCTGATGTCCATCTTGTCTGAGCAGTCCTACTAAAGCCTCCTGTCTCCTAGGTGCTGGGGCTCTGGCCATTTTGGGTCTACTCTCACATATCTGGGTTGCCTCCTTTTTTCTCCTTTGAATTTGTGCCCCTTTTCCACTTTCTTTAAATATTCCTTACTTTATTTCATTCTGGAGTATTTACTTGAATAAGTAATGCACTTCATATTCAGCAAATACTAGGAGAAAAGTCACTTAGTCCCTCAGCAACCCAGTTACCCTACTCAGAGATGATTGCTCTGAAAATTTCAGTTGCTTACATAATGCTCTAAAGTTGTATATGAGGAAGTGTGTGTGTGTGTGTGTGTGTGTGTGTGTGTGTGTGTGTGACTGGGATCCCAAGGACGCTTCCCATCTCCTCTTCCTTAGAATCACGTGACATCGCACTGGACTCATACTCTGTACCTCCTTTATATAAAAACATTTTGTGCCCCCTTCCCTAGCCAAAAAGAAAGTACAAGGGGAGGAGCTCTTAAACTACGCTCAGAATTAGAAGCACCTCTGTGAAGCTTTCCCACCTCCTCGTGTCTCTCTCCCTTTCAGTCTTGCAGGGCAAATGAATAAGGAAATATGTAGTGTTTTCTAGATGCCTTATCTAAGGGAGGACTTCGCACCTGGACGCAGTCTCTACTCCATGCCTTACGACATTATTGAGACTATAATATTGCATCCTTTCCTCCAAGATTCCCATCACTTCCCATTGCCCAGCCCGTTCTTTATTGATGGTCAGAATTGATTTCAGATCCACTGGTCATTTTGCCCACTCTATGGAAGATGAATTGTTGGGCAAGTCAAAAGCACTGATTGGATGAGTTGCCTCTTTGAGGCCATCTCTGTCTCTGTGGATGTTCTTTACTGTCCCTCCAAAGATGGGTGGGACCCAGGGAGGCTCTGAAAGACACGATGGGCCCCCGTGGCCACAGCCAGCAGCCTGGCTCTCCTGCTGCCCTCTGGGCCCCTCCCATAGGCCTCTGAGTAACTGCTGTGACACGTCGGTGGGCGCTCCCCAAGGATAGAGCAGGCGAGCTGTCCTGAAGCATCCCAGCTCAGCAATCATCACTGATTAAAAACCAGTTACAAAGCAGTGAAGGCGGAGTCCTGCCTTAACCAAATGACCCTGTCCATAGCCCGGCCCCGATGGATGAGCATGGACACGGAAGCAGGACTTATAGCATCAGCAAACATTAAGGGCTGTGTGAATGTCTGGGAGATTTACGGGGTGGTGACAGCCTTTAGTTGGATGGGACTCTAGCCTTCTCCTCCATTCCCAGATGTGCCTGTGTGGAGCCGCCTGACTCGCCTGGACTTTTACGTGGGTTTAATCTCAATATGCTGATTGTATAACGTAGAAATTTGTCATATTGCCAATTTCCAGAGAATCTGAATTAGCTCAGCCGCACTTAATACTGGAACTATCCTGAACATAATTTAATCTTTCTTTAATGATTCAGAAGGTGCTTTGAAGTCCTGCACTAATCAGAGTCATGGCTATGAATATCAGTACTTAATACTGACACAGTGTAAAAGTGCCCATCAAAGACATTGGGGAAAGAAATGGCGAAAGATGACCTAGGTGGGTGTTTCTATGAGAGTACAGGGATGTGTAATCACACACCTGCATGTCAGTGGGCATGTGTACCATATGAGTCTAACGTGGCTAAAGTTGACAATCACCATATTCAGAGAAAGACCCTGAAAAGTTATCCCTGCTTTGGATTTTCTTTTTGGCCAGTAAAGGGGTCAAAAATGTTTTTATATAAAAGAGGTGTAGAGCGTGATAGAGTTAAGAAACACAGGTCACAGGCTACTACTGCCCAAGGCCACTGCCAGTCCCTGTGACCCAACCCTTTTGCTGCTCCAATCTCATGACCTACCACTTCCTGCCTGGCACCCTGGGCCCTATTTTTACATTATAAGTCACCATGGAAACAATGTAGGTACTGCCACTCCTGCAATGACAGCCATTCCTGCCCCATACTGCTTGAAGTCTCCATGCTCACCCAGTATTATACCTATCAAATCACACCCAAACAGGGGGACAGGCTGAATTTGTCCACCTGCCTTGCCTCCTGGGATGAAGCCCCACCTTAGGAGCTTTAATTCCATGGCTGTGTCTCCCTCAAGGAGAAATGGGAAAGCATGTAAATAACAGTGCTGCCTAGGGAAAATCTTACATATGTTATATATATGGCATATATGACCCTGTCTGGTGTTTGAAGTGTTTGAACTCTTTTTTTTTTTTTGAGACAGAATCTCACTCTGTTACCCAAGCTGGTCCTGAGCTCACTATGAAGCCCAGGCTGGCCTTGGACTCCTGGCAATCCTCCTGCCTCAGCCTCCCGAGTGCTGGGATTACAGGCCTGCACCGCCATGCCCAGCTTTGACCTTTTCTTAATTACAAATTCCCTGTGATTGGAAGTGCACTGGAGAGCCACACTAGAGTTGAAAATCTTGAGTCCAGGGAGCATTGAGACGAAGATGCCTGTGCTGTGTCGGCTCAGGAGGCCACTGTCAGCTTCACGTGACAGCAGACCAATATGTCAAATGACCAGTCATCCGAGTGTCCAATCTGCCAAGATGAGCAAGCTTACTAGAAACTTCCTCCTTATAGTTATTTTAAATCAGCCATCTGTGACGATGAAAACATTTTAACAGCTTTTAAGGATTCCTTGCTTGTTTATTTTGGCTTTTATCACAATAAATGAATACGAAGCACTAGTGGGGACCCGCCACTGAAGAGAGTTAGCACAGAGCTCAGCCCAGGTCAAGTCTAGCACGAGACCAAAGGCAAAAAGAGACGGGGACTGCGTGGCCGGCTGGAAGGCTGGCCGCAGAAATGAGGGAAGGAGAGGTTTAAAAAAAAAAAAAAAAAGTCTGAGGCTCCAATACCCTGGAGTTCCAGGTGCCAGCAGCCCTGCTGAGCCCGCTGCTTTGGAGTCACAGGAGAAGGCAACTTCTCAGTTGAAGTGGTTGCAACCACGCGTCAGAGTTTTATTTCAAACTTGCCCGTAGAGTCTACTTCCAGAAAGCCAGCCCTGTGATCTGCTG
This sequence comes from Ctenodactylus gundi, assembly GCA_004027205.1. NCBI lineage: Eukaryota > Metazoa > Chordata > Mammalia > Rodentia > Ctenodactylidae > Ctenodactylus > Ctenodactylus gundi. The sequence goes on from PVKB01003105.1 coordinate 131,967, forward strand.
TGTGGTACCGATGTGGATTGCAGGGGCCTCAGCCAGACTGAGATCAGGCCCAACGGAGGAAGAAGTACTTAAAGGGCTGGGGGAAAGCTGGTGCACAGATCTGACGTCCCACGGGGCCGTGGATCGTGTCACACAAATCAGTTCTCAGCCCCGTCTCAGATGATGTGTGGGATCATTTCCTCGCACAAAGAATTGTGGTAGGTAGCGCAGCCAGAAGAAAGCAGGTGTGGGTGTTTGTGTGCCTACGTGCCGGTGGGGTGGGTGGGAGTGAGGGGATAACATGGATAAATTTGATCATCATGTGATGGATCGGTTTTGGGGTGTGTCCACCTGAGAATTAGCTGCTGTGAGGTTTTACTGAAGCGCTTGCCAACGGAGGGATCGTGGTCTCTTTGGAGGAATCGAACCTTAGAATGGGAGGTGTGAAGAGGAGCCTCTGGTGGCCAGGAAGGAGAGAGAGCCTCAAGAGGGTGCCTGGGGGGTGCAGCGCTTCCTTTTACCCCTGAGCTCTGCCAACCACCCCCCTCCCCCGACACCCGCGCCGCCCTCCCCGCCCCCAGAAAAGTGCACACAGGGCTCAGTCAAGTTCGCATCTGCAATACCTGCACCTGCAGGAGTGTGGGCCAGCTAGAACAGCGCCCGGTGCGCCCTAGACTTTAAATAAAAACCTATGGAATGAATAGAGGGACGGATTATGGGACCATTTTCGGCCCACTCTCGGAGGGGGAGCTCAGGGTCCTCAACTCGGAAGCATTTCCAGATGCTGTCAGAGTTCCTGCGACCCTTCTGTTGGTTCTCCTTGATGAGCAGAGTTTTTTGAGTCCGTCTTTCCCATATCCCACACTACAAGGGCTTCAGAACCAGCTGCTCTTGGATTGACAGCCTGAGTTTGACCTTAACCTGTCTGTGCCACCTAAGCTGCTGCTTCTGTGAGAAGGCGATGGGTGGGTTTGCTAGCACATGGTCAGGCCCTGGGTTCAGTTCTCAGGGTGGGGTTGAGGGGAGGTAGGGATATAAAAACCAGTGTCCAAGGCCTACCAGGTTTTGCTATAAGGAAGAGGAGACATAGAGTCTTCAGACTTCTCTGATAAATAGTCCTGAGATCCAGACCCCACCTGCACCACTGCTCCCTCCGTGCAGCCAAACTCCTGACCTGACCGGTGGGGCTCCTGCAAAGAAACAAAGAGGCCCATTATTCCCCTCTGTCCTGCCCCTCCCCGCCTCCCAGGAGCCTCCAAGATGAGCCAACTGGCCAGGCAGCTTCCAAGCCTTCGTTTTGGTCAAGAAAGAGGTCAGCATTCCATGTGGAGCAGCCAGGAGGACATGAGTTCTGCACAGAGATCTGTCCCTGAGACCCAGCTCTGCTCTCCCTGCACGCACAGCAGCTGGCATCCAGGGGGATCAAGTGACAGCCAGGCTCCAGGGAACCAAGCTGACGGGACCAAATTCAGTGGATGATCTATAGTGACAGAGTAGCCTTCAGCCTGGGCAGCTCAGCAGGGGGCGGGGCGGGCCACCCACAGGGGGAGAGGCAGGCTCAGGACTGTGGCCGCCTGCTCTGCACCCACCAGGACCATCAACTGTCTCTAATTCCCTATTCTATTTGGGGGCAAAAAATGACCTTCTATTTCTCCTGGGCTGACCAAAAGGTGGATTTTGCCTCCTCAGGGCCCTGACCTTGACGTGCAGTGGCCTCCATCTGTGGGGAGCCTTCCTGTCTGTGGGGCGCCACCCACCCCACTCCCCGCCCAACCAAACTACTTGCTCTTTACCAACACTTCCCAATCCTGGCTCTCTGTCCGGTGGCTGGTGCTCCTTTCTCTGCCTACGACAGCCTTTCCCTACAACCTTCTCTTAGGTCTGCAGCAACTCCTGAGCCTCTGGCTCAGGCCCATCCTGCCCCTGGAAAGCATTTCAGATTCCCCAGACAGACAGAGTGCCCTCTGCTGGCCATTGCAACCCTGCGTGTCTCTGTGACAGCAGGGACCCTGCTGCTAGGGACCTGTGTCCCCACCCTCCCCGGAGGGCACACATGGTAGGCAGTTCTTCCCTTTTCTGAATCCCAAGCTCCTAGCACAGACTCTGGCAAAAAGTAGACGCTCAACAAATGCATGTTGAATTTAACTCAGTTTGGTGTATTTTCCCAGTGAAATCTCACCAAATTAGGACTACCCTGGGATTGAAGTGATGCATGAATTGATGAATCCTGCCCATGCAGTTTGCTTTTGGCCTTCAGCAATGGCTTTACTAAGATACAGTTTATGTAACCATGCGATTCAACCACCTTATTTACAGTGCTCAGGTCGGTGGCTTCCGGTGCACTCACAGGATTGTGGAACCACCACCACAGTCAATTGTAGCGTGCTTTCGTCAGCCCAAAACAAATGATACCTGCAGTAACTCGTCACTCACTTCCTCTCCCCATGCCTTTGTAGCAATGAACCTCTTTTCTGTCTCTATAAAGTATGCTGAACATTTTGTATAACTAGAGTCATAAAGAAGAGGTCTCTGTGTCTAGTTTCTTTCCCTTAGCATGTTTTTCAAGTTTCAGTCAAGTTGTAGAATGGATCAGTACTTCATTCCTTTTTATTGCCAAATAATATTTCATTGTATGTAAATATAATACCATATTATATTCAATCATCTGATGATAGGCTTTTGGGTTGTTTCTGTTGAGCATTATAAATTGCAGTTTGTCTTTTTTATTTTTGGAATACTATCAGCATTTTAAGTGGGTGAGAGTTTTTGTTATCATCTTTTAGATTTTCTTTAACCTCTTTTTTTCCATCTCTTACTTTTCTCTTTTGCTTTTTTGTAGTTTGATTTTCTCATATGGGAGAAACCATACAGTATTCAATCTTCTGTGTCTGACTTTCTTCACTAAATATAATGGTCTCAAGGTACACCCATTTTCCTAAAAATGACTCAGAGTTTTCTTTCGTTATGGCAGTGGTATCCCATTGTGTAAATATATCACATCTTCATCCATTTATTTGTTGATGGGCATACTGGCTGCTTCCAAGATTAGTGAATCTGAGTTGTGTAGCTACAAACATGCATGTATGATGACTTTAACTCTTTTAGGAAGATATCCAGAGGATATGTTGCTGGGTTGAATGGTTGAATTATAGATTTTTGAGAAGTCTCCATACTGCTTTTGATAAGGGTTATACCAGGTTACAGGCGCACCAACAATGTAGAAGTTTTCCCTTTTCCCTGCAACCTTATCAGTATTTACTATTTTTGAGTGCTTGAGATCAACCTTGTCTTCAAGGTCTGATACTCTGTCCTCACAGTGCCTGAGCTGGCGTTCATGCTTTTAATTGAACTTTTCAGATCCTAGGTCAGCTTGATTTCTTCTTAGATTTTCTATTTCTATACCAAATTGTTCCTTCGCATTTTGCATTGTCTTGTTAATCTCAGTCAGCTTTTGTGTGTCTTCTATAAACTCACTAGAATTTTTACTAAGATCATTATTTGTTTAGTAAGTTCCTCTGCTAATCTCTTGCATTTGTTTATGTCTTGTTTGAACCGATTGGATACATGGTGCACTTGTTTTATACTTCCTTTCCTGTAAGTTCGTCTATGTCAGGGCCTGTGATATCAGCTTCTGGGGAGTTAGACATTTCTGCAGGTGTCTTGATAAGGACTGTAGATTGATAAGGATTGTAGATTGGTTAAGATATTAAAAGAAAGAAAATTTGAGATGAGTCCAAAATTTTTCACTGCACTGAGTTATTTGGTCACAAGTAGTCTCTTCCCTTGTTTTGTGGTGTTGGTGGCCACTACCTGCCACATATGGGGGAGGAGAGAGTAGCAATTGACTGGCCAACTGTGGCTCCCTGCTTAGTTTTTGCTATGACAAGTAATCAGATCTGCTCCTGCCCTTCTTGCGTCTGAATCTGCAGAAATGTTTCTTTCCTGAGGAACTCTATTTCAATGGCCAAGCTGAGGCATTACTCTAAGCACATATGAGTTCTGTGCTGGGAGTATACGGCAAGGGGGACCTGCCAGTCTGATGGCCCCCAGTACACTTTACTCATATCCAGCTCCACTGACAGACCTCTCCCATCTGTTATGGCTTCTTTCCACATGGGCAGGACTCCTTGACTTGCCCTTGCTGTGGCCCAAACTGTTCAGGAGGTCAGCAGCCCGTTCTGCCTTCTCTGTGACTATCTCTGTGCCAGCTCCTTCCCAGGCACTAGTTAGGAACTTCCTCAAAGTCCTCTTTGTGTGACCACCTGTGGCTTCTTTTACTCAAAACAGTTCAGACTAGGGCTCTTCCCAAAATGGCTCCTGACTATGTCACTTCCTAGTGTGGCACTGCAGAGAGCTGCTTCCCTGAGGCGGTCTGCTGAGCTGCAGGGAGTCCGTTTCAAGGGGAAACTCACAGTGCGTTTACAGATAAAATACCCATAGGTTTGCTTCTCCTGGAGGCTGGTGCTGCCCAGCTGCTCTTTATTTCCATGGATCCTGGCTCTCTGGGCTCACCCCACATCTGTAGCTGCTGGCGGTTCACTGCTGTTCATGAGTCTTCATAGGCAGCCTGGTGTGGCTTCTCGACTGGTGTGTCCTTCAGCCTCTGATGCTTCCTCGGGATTTCTAACTTTCTTGTGGCCTTCCTTACTTCCTGGAGTGCTTCTTTTTCTCTAAGCTATGTTGAGCAAATAGATTTCTTTTTATTTAACGATATCTCAACCTTTTGGATGTGCCTGTGGGAGTGACTGAGTGGGATCCAACTCGGCTGTTATCTTGTTCAAAAGTTTAGCTTGCCTTCTTAATGATAAACATTTTTCTAAATAATTTAAAATTTACCAAAAAAAGTTTATTTTGTTTTGACAGTTCTGGAAATCAAATGCAGGGCCTTGAGCATGCTAGGCAGGTGCTCTAATACTGAGCTATATACCCAGCCTAGATTTGCAAATATCACAAGAACAGTAACAAAGAATCTTTTTTTTTGAAACATTTGAATGGCTAACATAATGTCCCATCACCACTAGCAACACCCCCAGGAAACACACATCATATAAAACATTTTAGGGTGCATTTTCTACAGTGATATTCTTGTACATAGACACAATATAATCAAAGTTAATTAACATCTATCCATTCTTGCTGGATAATCCTTGGAACCATTCAAGTTTCACCAGTCGTCCAAATAGTCTCCTTTAGATCAGGGATCCCCAACACCCAGTTACTGCTCTGTGGCCTGTTACCAACTGGGCTGCAAAGTGAAAGTGAGTATTAGACAAGCCAGCAAAACTTCATTTGTAATTACCGCTGCTCCCTCTCAAATGGTAACACCTGAGCTCCACCCCCTATCAACTCAGCAGCAACATTAGGTTCTCGTAGGAGGGCAAACCCTACTGCGAACGGTGTATGCAAGGGATCTAGGTGGCATGCTCCCTGTGAGAATCTAATGCCTGAGCTAAGCTGGTAATGCTAGCCTTGGAGAGTGGCTGCTAATGCAGATTAGCAATAGTGGAGAGATTCGACTGCACAGAGCCCATATTAAATCAATTGTTTGCAGACTCAGACCAAAAATCAATGAGTGGCAAATGACAAATTGCACCTGGTGGCAAACTTTCACGTGGCAAGTGAGTCGATGTACTTCAGTTGTATGGCTGCATCAGATGACAAGCTTTAAGTCAGAATCTAACATTTGTTTTATTCTGCTCATGTCCACCATTATTTATCCACCACTCCATCTGCCCCTCTTTCTCACACAACATACTTATCTCAGTCACAGTTTTGGTAGTCCCAAAAGATAACCCTAACCAAAATGACCAAAAGACAAATATCACTGGAGAGTTTATCTGAAAAGAGAAAGCTTAACTCGAGCCTGTTTGCGCAGCTCTGTGAGGAAATGAGTGCAGAGCACGCAAGTCGTCTCTTATGCACGGAATCGAGGTGGCTTGCAAAAGGCAGGTCACTGGGCAGCGTTTTTGCGTTATAAGAGTTGCTCCAAAGATTTCTTTTAGGAAAAAGTCACCAACAGCAGCACATTTTAGTGAAACCAAATGGGTCGCAAAACTTGTTTATTTGTGTGAAATATTCAACCTGCTCGATGAACTCAGTTTTTCACTTCAGGGGAAAATAACAACTACATTTAAACCAGCAGATGAAGCGGCTGCGTTCAAATCCAAACTAGAATTGTGGGGGTGATGAGTGAGCATTGGAATTTTAACACTTTTCAAACATTAGCAGATATTTTTCAGAGTCTGAGCCAGGATCTTCTTTCTCCTGGCTGGTTTATAATCACTAATCTCAGCTTTCAAAAAATTTAGCCAGAAATCTCCAGCCACAAAATACCCAAAACTGGGAAGAAATGGATGTAACCCATTTGTGAATTAATTTTGTCTATGCTACAAGAGGATTAGGCAAGCCAGCAAAACTTCATTTGTAATTGTTGGGGGTTGGAAATGATAGTGGCTTTAAAAGTACATTTGAGACAACTTCCAAACTCCATACATTTTGGATTAAAGTCAAGGTGGAATCCCTGAGATTTCCACAGAAGCCCTGAAAACCTTGATTTAAATATCTTGTCTTTGCGAAGCAAGATTTTCTGCAATGATAGTAACCAAAACAAAATTCTGCACCAGACTGGACATGAGCAGCACTCTTTGGGTGTCACTATCGCCCATCACTCCCAGATGGGACCATCTAGTTGCAAGAAAATAAGCTCAGGGCTCCCACTGATTCTGCATGATAATAAGTTGTTCAGTTATTTTACTATAATTACAATGTAAAATGATAGAAATAAATCACACAATAAATGTAATGTGTTTGAAATATCCCAAAATCAATTCTCTCCCCAGTCCTGGTGCATGGAAAAGTTGTTTTCCACAAAACTGGCTTCTGGTGCCAAAAAAGCGTTGACATTGTAGCTTTAAAGACACAATTTACAGTCATGCATTATATTTAATTGTCACATCTCATTAGTCTAATCTGGAACCGCTCCTCTCAATGACTTTCACGTCCTTCACACCTTGAAAGACTAAGGGCAAGTCCCTTCTCAGAGTGCCTCCATTTGGACTTGATGATATTTCTTCATGACTAGAGTTGATGTACTTCAGTTGTATGGCTGCATCAGATGACAAGCTCTTCTGCAGAAATATCTCAGACATGATACTACTTTCTTCACATAACATCTCACCATGTAGTACGTAATTTCTTTTTGTCCTTTCACCTATCACTTGATTCAGCTGGATCTACTAATGCCGTCGTTTGGGATGTCCCCCAAGAGCCCATGTGTTAAAGCCTTGGTTGTCAGGCTATAGCTCTAGTGGGAAGTGGTGGGACCTTCAAGAAGGGCGGGCCTAATGCAAGGAAATGAGGTCATTTGGTGTGCGCCCTTCAAGGAGACACTGAGACACTCTTATTTACTTTTTTAATGCTGGGATATAACACCTGACACCCCTAACTTAAGGGAGGAAAGGTTTATTTTAGTTCATAGTTTCAGAAGGTCTCAGTCCATTCATGGTCAGCCCACATTGGTGGGAGAGTATGGTGGAAGCCTCGGTAGAGAAACCCCATTCATGGTAGTAGGCTTCTGCTTAGCGTGGGATATCACAATGGAGAGAACTAAAGAACCACACACATGGCATGCAGGTACATTGAGGGCACAGTCGCTAGTCAGGTTTAGAGTGTCCAAGCTGCTGTGGCTAGAGAGGCGGCACCAGTGTCACTGGGAATTATACCCCAAGGACTTCTGGACAGGATCGTGGTTGAGCAGGAGTCCAGTCAGTGGTTCCTCTCAGGCCCATCCAAAAAGTTGAGATACGGTTAATAAAATAAAAACAAAACAAAACAAAAAAACCCCTACTTGCTGAACTTAGCTTGGAGAAGGAGGAGAACACCAGGAATTGAAAGGAGGCCACAGGAAGATTAGAAACCTCAAAAGAGTTTCAGAGGCTGAAGAACATGCCACCCAGAGAAGTCATTCCAAGCTGCCTGGGAAGGACCATGAGCAGAGTGAGAGGCTTCCAGTCACAGAGTGAGGTTAGCCCAGAGCTGGGAGCCACAGAAATTAGCAGCAGCCATCAGCCCCTACCTCCCACAACAAGCCTGTGGCTAGTCCAAACTGCAAATAAACTGCGAGCTTCCCCTTAAAAAGGCCTCCTTGCAGCTCAGGAAACCCGCTTGGGAGAAGCAGCTTTCAGCAGCCGTACTAGGAATTGATGTAGACAGGAGCCATTTGAACAGAGCCAGAGATGGACAACAACCAGAGATTTGGGGGACACTCTTTTAAAAATTTTTTCTTACTTAGTTTTTATATTATTTATATTTTTACTTTAGACGGATTTCACTCAGTGGCCCAGACTGGTCCTGAACTCAGTATGTAAGCCAGGCTAGCCTTGAACTCACAGGCTCCTGGATTCAGCCTCCTGCTTCAGCCTCCTGAACGCGAGGCTTACAGGTATGTGCTACCACACCCAGCCTATGTGGTACTGGGGAATCAAATCCAGCACGTTCCACTTTCTCCTAAGCAAATACTTTAACTGTTGATTTATGCTTCCAGCCCTAGTTTTGAGGACACTCTTAACCACTGCCTAGGAAAGAACCAGTATAAGAGACAGTCACAGAGAGGGGAGAGAGGCCATCACTCTCGTGAACGGTTCAGGACACAGTGAGAATTGGCTAAGAGGACGGACAGCCCTGCCCTAACCACGCTTAGATTAGGCAGTTGGGAGCCAGTCTGGATTTGTGGGCTAACGAATGAAGAAAAAGCACCCACTGCTTCCACTACTCAGTGTCCAGGCAGATGCCCCCTCCAGATCCCTTAGTCTCCGACAACCTATGCACCACTGAACCCCCTCCACTGAGATCCTCCCCCTGCGGACACACTCTCCACCTTGCTCAGGCTCCAGTGTTCCAGGTTAGGCTGCCGCCGTGGCCACCTTGAGCTCGCACTTGGATGCCTGCCTCCCCCTACCTGGTCCTTCCCTTGTTAGAATCCTAAGCCCTGGTACGTGCCACATTGGTACTCTTTTCATCTGGCTTGAGCTCAGACACCCCACCCTGGGCTGCAGCCACCTGTGCCCTACAGGAACATCATTCTTTTGTGTGTGTGTTTGTGACAGAGTTTCATTCTGTCATCCAGGCTGGTCCTGAACTCACTATGGAGCCCAGGCTGGCCTTGGACTCATGGCAATCCTCCTGCCTCAGTCTCTCAAGTGCTGGAATTACAGGCATGTGCCACCACTCTCACCTTATGTGGATCTGGGGAATCAAACTCAGGGCCTTGCACTTGCTAGGCAGGTGCCTTATCTGTTGTGCCACTCCTTCAGCCCCATAGGAACACCATTTTTAACCACTCCATTTCTGATACCTTCTGACAGATGCCGGTGATGCCTTCACTCCCACCCTCCCCTATCTCAACCAAAGAACTCTTGCCTTCCTTAATTCAAAATGGTAGGGGCTAGAGGAATAGCACAGCGGCTAAAGCCCTTGCCTAGCAAGTACAAGGTCCTGGGTTTGATTTCCCAGCACCACACAAATGGGGCATGGTGACACACACCCGTAATCTCAGCACGTGGGAGGCTGAGACAGGAAGATTGCCATGAGTTCAAGGCCAGCCTGGCTATATAGTGAGACCCTACATCAAAAGAAGAGAACAAAATGGTAGACTCTTATTTCTGTAGACTTGTCAAAGCCAAGACTTTGCTGATTGCATCCGTACTGCCCTTCAACATGTTTTTACTTCTCCAAAAGAAGTGAATAGATTAAGTTGGTATAAGTCAGGTCTAGTTTTTTTGGCAACAAAATGTCATAGGTGGCACTACATTCTCGTCCACAATTTCATTGACGGCAAAGCGATGCCATTGTAATTCTACCTCCCTTTTGTATGAAGAGACACTTCTTACAAACATTTGTTCACTGGAGTTCATGAAGGAAAGAAGGCAGGGGATGGAATTCCTTTCTTTATTTGCCAGTTTTAGAAATAGCGACTAGGTTCCCTAGTGTCTTCCTGCAATAATCAATGAGTGGTTTTCCTTTTCCTTTTTAAAAAGTGTATTATGAATTCATGGATTGAAATGTTTTTGACATATTTTAGTCCATCACAGTTATCTTTATTGACGATCAAATTGTTCCATCTTGGCCCACTAGGAGCCTTTCAAATTGGTGCTAACTAGTAGTCTTTGATTGCTTCTGATGTAACAAATCTTACATGTTGTGTACCCCAGAACTGGCAGGCATCATTGCTCCAAAAAGCCTAAAACTCTATTCTGGGCTAACAGGGATTTAGAGGCCATAATCTGGTTTATGGAAATTTCCACTATTAAAGGGTTAGTTATTGTTCTCAGGGTTTCATGATGGACAAAAAAGTAGGCAGAGGTAGGCAGGGCCAGAAAGTAATGACAGTGTTTGATGCTTTCAGTGCAAATTCAGGATTTCAGGGTTTACACTGAGCCTCATCGGTCTTACACGTTTACGTTCTTCTTTTCATGTTGAAGATTCCAGCTCCTGAAGGAAGCATCATAATGACTCCTGTGACCTTACACCGTATATCCAATGCTCTCAAGCTCACGATGCCAGTGCTTTTATCACTAATATTCATGTCAATAATAGTTTAAGAAATTTCTGTAGATATTTTTCCCAGTGTGTATCCCACTTGCAAAAATAACCAAAATAATTTGTCATTGAGTTACTTGAAAAAGCCCCCTCTGTGCGGACACATAGGCGTCTTTCATGTTGTTTTTGCAACTTAGACTTTTAAATTTGCAATCGAATATTTGAAAAATTAACTTTGTTTTACAATTGTAAACATATTTGCATGGTTTTCAAGTCACATCTAGGAAATAAGCTATCTTAAAAGAAATCTTCCAATTCCAGACTAGGAGTTTTAGCAGTTCCTAAGTAGGCTCAGAGTAGTAGGGCCCAGAGGAGTGCTGTTCTGCAGGGTGGGCCCTCTGGCCAATTCTCTGTCGTGTATGTCAAGGTATTCTATAATTAGAATACAGAATTAGCACTATAATGAAAGCCCCAAAATAGCACTGGGCGAGGATTCTCACTGAAGAGTGCCAGGGCCAGCTCTCTCCGGATGCCGAGATGGCGCCATTGTGCTAGGGCTGAGACTCCATCCACCGCGGTACTCTGGTATACTTAACATGTGCTCCCTTCAGTTGCTCCAGGTCCTGTCTTCACATCCCCACACCAGCCAGCAAGGATCCAGGGGAGGCGAGGACAGTTCTCCGAAAGGACAGGACCCAGAAGTCACGTGTGCAACTTCTATTTATATCCCAGTGACTAGTTAGCTATAAGGGAAAGTGGAGAAAACAGTCTTTTATTTGAAAGCAAATGTTCCACTATATTTGGGGTTCTCTTATTAAATGACGAAGGGCAAAGTAAAATGCACAGGGGGCCCATCTCTGTGATATCCTCCAGATAATATATCAAAACATCCTAAGATTTGAGCTGGGGCCATAATTCAGTGACTTGAGGACTTGCCTAGGTAGTGCCAGACCCCAGGTTTGGTTGATCACCCAGTATCACATGATAGCTGGTCTTCATGGCATGTGCCTGTAATCCCAGCACTGGGGAGACTGAGGCAGGAGGATTGCTGTGAGTTCTAGATCTGCCTGGGCTCCATAGTTAGTTCAGGATCAGGCTAGACCAGTGAACAAGCTCCTGTCTTACAAGAAAAAGAAAAAAAAAACCCTTACAAGATCCAAGAATTTCTGGTGGGAAAGTTTTTCACTTCCCTGATACATCTTAAAGTTTGGGATAAAATCAAGTGGCTAGCCAGAAATACATACAGGCAATTGGGGAGAGCAATACATATTTAGCCTCTGGAGGAAAATAAGAATTTCTACGTAGCCAGATCTATCTCTGAGGAAATTTGCCTTTGTTTCTATGCTGAGAAAGACATTTTCCACTTGAGTTGACTTACATGTTCTGATTTATTTTCTGCGGTTCTTTTTTCTATTATTTTTTCTTTTATGCCTAAGGTTTTTACTGAATAGCATCAGAGAACTACAGCTATCTTTTTCCAAATTGCCAATCAGGAGGGTCAGACATGGGGCAGATGATATTGCATGACCTGCCACATGACCGAGATTACCCGAGCTGGCTTCAGGTCAGGGTCAGCGTTGGTTGAACACTTAGGACAGACTTTCAGCCAGCCTTGCGGGATATGAAGACAAAGGACTTAGTTTCTGCTTTTAAGGGGCAATAAAAGCCGAATCACAAGCACATCCGCGCCACTGAGTACAATGGAAGGACTGTGTGGAGGCGAGCATTCGAGGGAGCTTCGCAAAGGAGGCACCACCTGAGTTGAGGCAGGACAAACCAGGGGGCATTTTCCCAGCAGACAAGGTCAGGAAGGCCATTCCAGGCCTGTATCTAGAACTCTCACAGCTTGTCTCTTCACCAAGGGAACACAGTGTAGAGCCACCGTCTTAGTTACTTTTTCATTGCTGTGACTCAATACCTGACGTCCACAAATTTTGAGGAGGAAAAGCTTATTTTACCTCATGGTTTCAGAAGGTCACAGTCCACTCAGGGGCGGCTGGCAGCAATGGAAGTACGTGGCAGAGGCAGAGGTGGAGGCAGCTCCTCATGACATCACAAACAGGAAGCCAAGTCCTGTCAAATCCAATCTCCTTTACAGGAAGGTAGCAGCGTATGTAGACTTCCAGGTCCCGTCCCAGTGATCTGCCCCTCTGGGTCCAACCTCAGTGTTCTGCCCCTTCCGGGTGTAGAAGGTGTGGAAGGCGTGGCAAGTCGCCGCTACACACCTGTAATCCAATCTACTTGCCTGTAGTCTATCGCTCCAGACCAGGTCCCAATCTCCCAACAGCACATGGTTCCATGGACAATCCATAACATCCAAATATATGAGACTTTTGGGAGACATTCCTGATCCAAACCACAGCAGCCACGGTCTTGGGCTTGTTGTTGGGACTGAGGAATGGAATCTGTGCAAGAGGATGGTGTGGCTGTGTCGTGCTGCAGGGGATCAGCATCAGGAGCTGCTGCGTGGTTTGGGTGTCCACCAAGGGCCCGTTGTGATTACAGGCTCAGTAGGAGAAAGTGCTATTGGGAAGTGGTGGAGCCTTTGGGCTGTGGGGCCACGTGACAGGCCCTCTGGTCTCCAGGTACACAAGAGATTTCTCATGTGACCCCTTGGGTAGCTCTCTGAAGAGGGTTGTAACAAACGAAGCAAGCTGGGCCCTACCCATCCTCTGCGTCTCTGCTCCTGGTTTGGGATGTGGTCCCTCACCGCCTTCCACTGTTGCCCTTGCCATGACACGCTGACTGGCAAAACTTCACCTCCTGAGGTAGGAGCTGCCCGCAATGGCTGGCATCTAAATGGCTACTCTGCCCTGTGTTCTCTGATCCTGGGTAGGTGAGTTTTCCAAGCGGCTCAAAGCTTTGTAGAGGAAAAGCACTTAGATGGAACCAAGCAAAGGTCACATCCACCAAGGCTGGTGTTACCGGAAAACTGGGCTCTGAATCCATAAGGAACTGTGACTGCTTTTTGGTCCTTATATCTTTGGTGAAGGAATTCGGACAAGACACCTGGACAGTGCAGAGTGTAAGCAAAAATCCACTCTGTGCCTAACAAGCAGTTGCCCTGAATTAAGGCTTAGGCTACATTTATATGATTTTTTTAAAGCCCTCAGGAAACATTGTTCCCTCCCTCTGAGGGCATTTTTCTGCTGTAAGGATAAATGAGGCTATTTTTTTTCCCTTCCTTGACATTTAGGATTGAACCCAGGACCTTTTCACTGACCTACATCTCCATCTCGTTATTTTTTCTTTTAAGAAAGGGTCTGGCTAAGTGGCAAGTTGCTTAGAAGGGCTTGAACTTGTGACTCTCCTGCTTCAGCCTCCCAGAGTGCTGGGATTACAGGCTTGTACACCACACCCTGCCCAACTGGTCAGTTCTGATCACTTTCAAAGGGTGAAAGGCTCCTGACTCTTCTTTTAGGTGGAACGTTTCTATGGAGACCTTGGGGCTTTTTTAAGTCCTCATCTAGGCCCACACTTGGTCAGGCCCTGAACTTTACCAGCACACTCAGAGGATATTCACTATTTTGGGCCAGAGCTGGATGTCATAATCTGGTTTGGATTTGATCTATAGCTAGTAATTAAGAAAATGAAAGAAATAGAAAGAAAAAGAGTCTCCCCTCTCCCCGCTTCTCAGGCAGCCTCCTCACATAGGCCCAGTACCTGTCTCCAGGCCTGCTCATGTCTAACTTCCTGTGTAACACAGGGCTGAGGGCAAAGAGACAGTGAGTATCCCTGGAACTGGCTTTGATCACCTTCACCGTTTCCAAGGAGACAGCCCCAGCCTCCTGCTGCTCAACTGACTTGAAAGTGGAAAGCACCAGGTGGCAGAGCCATGGAAGCAGGTGCCTAATCCATTGTATGACTTGGGCAAGTCATTTCCCTTCCTTTGAGAGTTCAGTTTTGTAGCTGCAGGCCACTCAGAGCATACCTGTCCTGGTGCGGTCCAGGGGAAGCCAGGTCCAGAGGAGACACACACCTTTAAAGCTTTCATCCCACCCTTAATGGAGTCCTCCCAGAAACTGTCCCAATGCCAGGTCCTCTGTGGACTCAGAAGGCATGTTGCTGTAATAAGATGTGTTTATTTGAATACGAAGGTCAGGGAGTTAAGTAGTTGGTATTCTGGTCATATAGAGTCGTTTGCACAGTGTCACTAATAATTAAAGGGAGTTTTGACTAATCTAGTTGCTCTTCCTAAATATACTCTGCTCAAGAAACTCATCAAAGCAGCAAAGTAATCTTTGAGGTTATTAATCTCCTCGGCTTCACAGCTGGGGCAAATTTATTTGCTTGAATTAGCATGTAATAAACTTATAATAAAGCTGCCAGAGCCTCGGCTTGGTAGAGAGCAGCTCTGTGCAATGGGCCGTCACACCTAGGAGACGGAGCGCCAGTCCTGAGGCCTGCTGAGGCCGGGGTTGCGGGGCTGTCTGGGAAGGGACCACCCGGCAGGGGAGACCCTGAGATGGAGCTAAGCGGAGCTGTGAGGAGGGGTTGGGCCACTCTCCTCTTCTTTACCTGCTCCCACTGTAAAGGTGAGAAAACTGAGGCTCAGAGAAGGAAAGGATGTACGTGGGATCAGGTAAGGGCAGAGCCCACGGGAGCGTGCAGGCAGAGGTGTGGTTCCAGGGTCACCACCCGCTCACGGTTGGCAGTCCTCACAGTCAGGCGTTTTCTCCCAACCCCCTCCCGTTCTATTCTAGCCCTGTTGGAGGCTCCACTTGCCTCTCACCTGTGACTCTCCCTCTGCCGTAGCCCCAACAAGAACCTTCCCCTTCCTTCTCTGGTGCTCTGTTTTCCAAGGAACGTGGCCCAGAGAACAGTCTGGAACTCTTTGGATGTCCTTTTCCTTCCCAGCATGGCAGTTTCTCCAGTCACTGTCCTCTGAGAACAGAGAGTGGACGGGAGGTACAGAAGGCCCCCTTCCTGAGCCTGAGCTTGGTCAGCCCCAGGCGAGGCCGGCAGCCTCCTCCCTCCCACCTGGCCCTCCCCCAGCCTACCCCTGGGCCCACTCCCTTTGGTCTGTGCTCCCGCACGTGGAGGTCTTCTGGGGAGAAGCTTGTGATTCCCGTCCGGGGAGAAGGGAGGTGCTGGTGGGCCCTGTCTTCGCAGAGGGGGACAACTGCAAGACACCAAGTCCTCTGGTGCTGGCACTAACCTCTTTGCACAGCGTTACTTTGATGGGTTATACCAAAGGTGGCCTGCCCCATGCACTGAGCCCCAGATTAAAGGAAGAAGGTAAGGAGGTCGGGGGACACGTGCCACACACGCCAGCTCCTCATCACCACGTCCTCGCTCCTAACCTGTTCATCCCCTAGGCCCGCAATGCCCATCATCCTCCATGGATGAGAATGAAAGTGGGAGGGGAGAGGAGGAAAAGGTAGACATTTGGACTTGGGCTCACCAACACTGGATTTTCCGGCAGTCAAGTCCTCCAGACAAGGCCTCAACAACAAGCTGGGGTGACTACAAAGCCCCTAGCAGGCATCTTCCTGGGTTCCTGGAGAGGGAAGAAATGCTTTTAGAACAAAGTAAAGCATAAACCCCACAGTAACAGGCTGGCAAGTGTCTTAACTATCGCTGGCAAATTCCGGGAAAGCAAACTCTCTGGACAACGACAGGAGTTCTTCAAGGCTGAGTCCTACTTGACAGAATTTTTGTCCCAAAGGACAACTCGGGACAGGAGGAATGTGGGGGTGCCTTTGACAAAGGACAGTGTGGCAATTCCAGTAAGATGTTTGTTGCTGTATGAGAGGGCTTGGATCTGCCAGCCATGTGGGCCAGTGCTGAGGAAGCAGAACCGGGCCAGCCAGTCCAGCAGGGCACTTCCAACCCTCCAGAGCGCAGCCATCCACCTGGCCCATCCCGGCCCTTTTCCTCAGAAACTTGGAGGAATCAGAATGAAAGATGTGCTTATCAGATCTGCAGTTGACACAAAGCCGGAGGGATTGTTAATAGGAAGAATGGTAGGATCAAGACTCAAAAATATCCTGACAGGTTGAAATAATGGGCCGAAAATATGTAAAAGGGATAAATGCTAACTCCTGCAGTGAGTTTTAAAAAAAAGTTTCATAAACATCAGACCAGAAGAAAGAAGACTTAAGAACAGAAGCGACAGCTAAGAGAAGCCAGTGTGGCACATGGTTAGCTTTCATATCAAGGGAAAAAAGAAAAAAGAAGATAGCATCTACTCAGTGTACCAGAAACGGCGCCAGATGCTGGAACCATGTGTACAGGGCGTGCATTACCCCCGAGCCCACTTCACAGGTGAGTAAGCTGGAATCAATGATGTCACCAACTGACTAAATGACGCATATCAAACTATTAAGTGATTATTACTAAGCTACAAAACAATGAAATTGGGATTTTAATTCAGAGCCAATCGCCTGGCCCCACCCCCACCTCCACAGGGTGAATCCTGATTGATCTAAGCTGATCACAGAGATTCCTTTCTCTCACCAGTAATAATCTTGAAAATGACACATCATCCAATGAGACACAGGGGCAAGCACGCTGGGAGGGCGTGGCTCCAGGAGAGCGTTCCTCTTTCTTAAAAAGAAACCTAGAAAGAGCTCCTGTCCCTCTGCTGCCCCTAGGAATTGCTAACATGTAAGATTTGGGATTGCAGCAGCCTCCTGGGGTCCTAGAGGAATCTGTCATCAGAAGACCAGCCAGACGCAGAAAAAATTGTGGTAGAGAGATGAAAGGAATGTCCCGAGACACTGAACTGACCAAGATCCACCCCACATCAGGGCTTTTCCTTGGAAGATAACCCACTTCCCTGATTGTTTGAGTCCTTTTGGCCTTTTCTTCTTTTTTTTCTTTTCTTTTTTCTTTTTCTTTTTTCTTTTTTCTTTTTTTTTTTTTTTTTTTTTTTTTTTTTTTTTTTGAGGCAGGGTCTTGCTCTATAGCCCTGGCTGGTCCTGTACTCACCATGTAGCCCAGGCTGGCCTTGGACTCATGGCAATCCTCCTGCCTCAGCCTCCTGTGTGCTGGGGTTACAGGTGTGTGCCACCATGCCCAGCTTTATGTGGTGCTGGGGAATCAAACTCAGGGCCTTGTGCTTGCAAAGCAAGTGCTTTAACTGCTGTGCCATTCCTCCAGTCCTTGGCTTGAGTTTTCTGTTATGTTCTACCAATAACCATCCTGACCAATACTTGAGACCAAGACCAGCAAGGTTATTTTTAGAATGCATGCATGCACGTACGCGCGCGCGCGCACACACACACACACACACACACAACCACTGGGACCATGAGTCCTTTTAGCTTTTTAGACTCATAATGATTTCTCTTTTTCCACAACCAGTCCCAGCTAGAAGCAGGAAATACTTAAGCAATTCTGCATCTAGGTTCTAGACTCAGCCACAGGGTGAGGCTGAATGTATACCTAGTGTTCTTGAAAGAGTTTCCAGTGGTTTCCTAAACGCTTCTGTCCCTCGGCAGTCCAAGCCCTTGAGCAGGCTGGTCTCTGAGCAATTGCTAGAGTGCTGCTATCCACTGTGGACATTTGTTTTGCTATTCAGCTGGCTTGGGTAAACCAACCCTTTTTCTACAGATATTAAACCCTATCATTGGTGAAGAATGACCACGTGACTCAGGCCAAGACTCACACCACTTGCCACAGGCATTGGCATGAAATGAGCATATAACACCCACACTTGACCAATCCGAGTCCTTCCCAAAGTCTGTTCTGAGTAGAGATCAGGAGGGAAGACCTGACCCCTTGACTTAAACGTCAGGAGAGGACACTGTGGTCCTGGAGGTGACCGTACGTTCTGCCATGTGGAGCAAAACAGTCCACCAAAGGAGAAAATCATGCAAGCTGGCTTGAGCCAGGGCAGAGAGAAAGGGTGCCATGGCCTTATCGACTCTGGACCCTGGACTTTCCCCGTTTCCTATTGCATTTCCTCATAGCTGGAAGCTTCCCCCCATGTCTTGAATGACAAATCCCCCTGTTTTCCTAAGCCAGCTGTGTTTCCTTGGATTGTAATTAATTCAAGGAGTCCTGATGGAGACCTCCACCTTTCCCACTACCGCAAGGTTGCCTGGCACTGGTCAGCTGGACTCAGCCCACAGAAGAACCTCCCACCAGCAGCAGCATCTCAGTGAAGCCCTCTGGGAGGTCATCAGGCCTGACAGCACATGCAGGGCAAGGTGTGAGCCAAAAGACAGGTGGACGTGTGAGGTGTGACTTAGGTTTCATTCGTTCTTCAAGCTTGTCCTTTACAGGCTTCTTGTTTATTCAGTGACTAAATACTGAGCATCTGCTATGTGCAAGGGGCAAGGTCCGAAGCCTGGGCGCAGAGAAGGGCAACTTTTTTATAAAAAGGATACAGTAGCAAATATTTTCAGCTTTCCAGGCCATAGGGCTTCTGCCGCAACTATTCAACTCTGCTTTGTAAAACAAAAGCACCCACAGACAAAATGTTAACAAATGGCTGTGTACCAGTAAAAAAAATATTGACAAGCCAGGCACAGAGAGGTGCACCTGTAGCTCCACCTACTCAGGAGACTGAGGCAGGAGAACCTGCTTGAGTCCAGGAGTTTAAGGCCAGCCTGGCCAAAATAGCAAGATCCCATCTCAAAAAAAAAAAAAAAAAATTACAGAAACAGTTAGGGAGTCAGACTTGAACATGTCCATGGTGCACCAACTCCTGACTTAGGACATACGAGTTGAGAAGGTCGTGGAAGATACCTCAAGTAAAGTCGTGAATAGCAGGGGGAGAAAAGTGAATCTTATTAAATGGCTGGTAGGAGTCTTGAAGGATTCCACAGAAGAATCCTGAGAAACAGGTGAGTGGTAGACTCACTCAGTGCCAACCTCCTTGTCAGGTGCTCGTGGTTCCTTCATGTATTTAGTGACCATGCATGGGATGCCCAGATACTGTCCTCAGTGCAGGGGAGACCAGGTGAGCAGAGCTGGTAAGACGTTTTCCCTCACAGATCTCAGGCTCCGCCATGTTCATGGCTGGCTGTGATCCAGCCCTACCTACCTCCCAGGCTGAGCTCCTCCCACTCACCACCCTCTAAGCCACCCAGAATTCCTAAGTGGCCCCTGGAACTTTGCACTTGCTGTGTCTTTCCTGCAGAGGCTCCTTCCCCCTGCTTCCTGCCGAATTCCTTAGGAACAGCCACGGTGGCATCTCCCTGGGAAGCCCTTGGCCTCCACCTTCCCTAGGGAGAGGCGAACACCGCTGGGTTTGCAGTGCTCTCTTCCTCTCCTAGCTCCTGTGCTTGCCATGTGGCACTGGGACGATCTGCTGAGAGTCTGTCCCCTCTATGAGACTGCAGTCTCCTCAAAGAATCGCTCCTCAGCAGCTGGCAGAGGCCTGGCACATCAAAAGGGCCAAGAAGTGTTTGTTGAATGAATGAAAATGTCATTGGGAATAAAAGAGAGAGCCAGAAGGAAACGTGAGGGACGCTCGCTTGAGAGGAATACCAGCTGCTTAAGGCGTCCAAATGCTTGGAAGATACCGGGATCTCACTCATGGGCTTGAAACTCCTGTCCAAAATTATTTGTTGAGTGTGAACATTAATACAGTCTCTCCCTCTCTGCAATGTCTCGGGGAGGGCCCCTTTGTCTGATTAGGAGCTGTCGGGGGTGACTGATGGGCTCCCGCTGGACAGCTGAAACCGCTCTCCTCCTGACAGCGCGAGCGATAACTGAGCAGAAACTGACCCCAGCTGACACACTCATCTTAAAATATCTCTGTTTCCCTGCAGCCCAGATAAAACAGCTGTCGCACCAAAAGTAAGGGCCCCCATTCAGGGGAAGGGGGGAGGTTGGCTCCTCCCAGGACCGGTGATGGAGGATCCTGGGATGTCAGGGTTCAGCAGAAGTCCAAAGTAAGAGGACCCTAAGAAACTAGCCCTGGGCAAATTGTACTCTGAGGAGGAGCCCAGTGTCCCGCCTCTCAAGGCTGAATAAGCCAGGGCAAATGAGACACCAGGAACAGTAGCAAGATCCACTTACTACCAGGCATGGTGGTACATGCCTATAATTCTAGATATGCCCGAGGCAGACACAGCAGGATCGCAAGTTCAAGGCCAACTTGGGCAACTTAACAAGACCTTGTCTGAAAAAAAATTTTTTTTTAATGGCTGAGGTGTAGCTCATATATGCAAGTCTTGGGTTCCTCCATTCCATATAAAAAAGCAAGTTTATTGAATATGCAATACGTGTGGCATTAGACTCTCACAGATCAAAGAGAATGACGAAGGCACAGACCTTCCCTATGGCATGTTGCGCCCCATCACTGATGAGAATGGTCCCAGCCACGGATGTGGGCTTCCAGCAAAGAATGCTGCAGGTACTACAGGGATGAGTTGTGTCCCCAGTGTCTCAGAATGCCACTTCATGTGGAAGTAGGATTGTTGCTGATATAATTAGTTAAGTTCATAGGGAAGGGAAATAGGCCTTAATCTAGCATGACTGGTGTTCTCATGAAAGGAGAAAAGGCAGAGACTGTCCTGTGAGGGCAGAATGGCGAGTGATCATGGGGGATGACACTTCTGGCTACTGTCATGAGCGAGGGCTATCGAGGAACAGCAAGTATGACAAATAGGCCAGCATGCCCCTATCCACCGGGGTGGGGCCGAGGGGATGGCAAGGAAGGTTCCTCCTCCTTGTTCCCGAGTGGCTTTGCCAGCATCTTGATTCTGGGCTTCAGCTGACCCCGGCAGGGCAAGTATGAATATCATTTCTACTTCAAACCTGAGGAAACTCACCTCCAGGACTGTGGGAGAATGCACCTCTGTTGTTCTAAGCCACTCTATTGGTGGTATGTGTCACAGCCTTCCTAGCACACAAGGGCATTGAAGTAGGCCACCTTGGGCAGCATGCCAGGCCTCCAGGGCCACATGCTACCGGAATCCAAGGAGAGCCGAAAGCGTAGGCAAGGGGCTGCTTAACACCTGCGATGATCCAGCTACTGCCAGGCAGTTCCTCAAGAAGTAATCGGGGCAAACAAGTGCCCTTAGCCCTCTGTTCTTCCCTTCCTTTGAGCGCCCACCCCCCAGCATCTCTACTGGACAAGCAGGAGCCCATGAACAGGAGAGGGAGGGATACGTTTTTCTGGGGTTACTCTCTTCGAAGAGTGGCTTATTCAGGAAAGGATCCTTAATGAAAGGGAAGAGCTGCTTTTTAGGAGCCAATTGCTTCATGAGGACACCACAAAAGCATGAACTACCACACGAGCATTTGTGCGCGCAAGAGAATAACAAGTACGTAAGAAAAGACTGTGGTTGTGATCGGCGGAAGGCAGGATAATCAGGGACACATGTCCCCTCCACACTCAGTGCTTCCTTATCCCTGCATGCAACAGGAGCCACGCCAAGGCATAGCTGGGGCAACCATGGCTGGCAGAAACAGGCCAGCAGTCAAGATACCCTGGGACAGGCCGGGTGGATGCAATGAGGACCCACCGGCCTTGGGGAGGCTGACCTAGAACAGAGAACGAGAGAGGGAATTTGTTCTCTGAGATAGACAGTTGGGGATTCGATTCTGTGGCAACGTAGTCCACCCTGCTCTCCTGTCTCTGGAGTATAACCAGGTCCTTTATAATATTTGCTAAACAAATGAAAGAGTAAGTAAGACCCAAAGAGAAAGAAACGTCCCCAAGGGGAGGTGACTTCACCAAACTGTTCATGGGCCACATGTACCTGGGGACGGTAGAGCCAGGCCAGACCAGCAACCCAGCTCACAGAAGCTTTGTTGGAGGGCGGACCTCCCACCTAGTGACCATCCCTGGCCCTGCAGGCATGCTCCGGGGCTGCAGGCCAACAGGAGCCCGGCAGCAATCTTGTTCCGCTGCTGGTTGTCTGAGCTCGCGATGCCCAATGTCGGTCAGTGTGGGGACATGTGTGCTTCGGAGCCACTGAACCTTCCCAGGCACATGGCCTCCTGCAGCCTCAGCACAAAAGTCTCTCCAGCTCCCCGAGTGGATTCCCGAGCTGCTCAGGAAACCCGGCAGATAGGCCAAAGCCTGGGGGTGTGGGGACCCAGCCAGGTCGGCAAAGGTCACCAGTACCAGGGACACCTGCTCCAGAAGACAGAGCAGTGGGAAGGCGGCCCCTGCTGATTCGCAGACCGACAGGCCTGTCCTCACCAGTGTGCCTGCACCAGCCCGTCCTTCTCCGACGAGGACGTACACTGTGGCTTTAATTATAGCTTGTCAGTCATGCACTTTCCCCGGGAGACCGCCCAGCCGGACGGCAGAGGAAATGAAACTCTCGCTTCAGATGGCTCATCCTGTCTGTCAGGAAATTCAAACTCACAAACAATAATACCCTGGACTGTTGCGGGGCGGTGCCTCCCGAAGGTTCAGCCCGGGGCTCTCTCCAGACCCGGCCAGTGCACTCGTGCCCATGATGGGCCCCGCTGCCTTTGCCAGAGGTCCTACCTCCCCAGTCGGTGCTGCCAGGAAAAGACTGGCTCAAGGTTATCCAGCAGACAGTTGGTAAATGGAGAGAGGCGAGAACATTGCTTATTGTAGACTCTTTTCTGTCACTTACAACATGTCCCAGAATAGAACACCTATGGTAAAACTAACAGCTTATCACCTCCTTCTGCGAAGAGCTAAGATCTTATATAGACCACCCCAATTAATCCTCAGGAAAGGTACCATGAGTTGGTTATTATTAGTATAAATACTTTTCATAAGGAAAAACCAAGACTAGAGGGTATGTTCAAGCTGGAACTGAGATTAGAACCCAGATGGCTCAATATTAGAGTATCAGAGTAATTAAGCCCCATCCTCTTCCCTTACCCTTACCCCAAGACGAGGAGGAAGACTTAGAGATCTGTCCATGTAACCTCCGCTGAGAAACACAAATTGTTTCTGGGGAGCACTCAGCACGGTGCAGGCCCTTGAACTTTGGCATGGTCATTTGTGAACACATGGGGTCTGCAGGGGAGTCCTTGCCTCGGTCCTCAGGCTGGCCTGCTCAGTGTGGCTAGCAGGGAGGGGAGCACTGGCTTGGCTGGTTCGGGGCACCTCAGCCATGAAACCAGCTTCTCCTTGAGCATCCTCACACCCTTCGCCCCCGTCCTGAGTTGGGATGCTCCGAATGAACTATGGTCTTAGAGCAGGACATACGCTTCTTGGTATAGGTGTGACCCAGAGGCGCGCAGGCCGGGCCTCATAGAGCCCCCAAGAGCTGGGCCCACATCCACCAGAGTTGCCTGGTGGCTCTCCAAAGCCAGGCAGGAATACACAGCTGTGGACTACTGGTAGACACAGTTTCTGCCGGATGTGGACAGGGAGCAGGGCCCCACCCTTACGATGCCCCAGGACAAGATAAACCCAACATGTATGGTGGGCGATGTCCTGGGGCTAGGAGTGAGAGGTGCCAATCTTGGTCCTGACTCCCATTTATCTACCTACAGGGATTTTGATGGGTCCCTTCTCCCCTAGGAGCCTCAGCTTCCTCATTGGACAGGGCAGGTGACAGTCCTCTTTCAAGATATGAAGAGGTGGGAGGTGAGGGTGTGGAACAGACCCGGGACTGGGCTCAGCCCATGCCTCTTGGTGGAAAATCACACCACACCTCCTCTGATTTTTATCCCCTTGGATGAGACAGGAAGCCAGACAAGGTGACATTGGGTACTCCCAGTGGTTAGGTTAGGTTCTAGTAAAGCCTCAGCAGGTTAGACAGTGGTCAACCAGTTTCTCCTAAGGGCAGGCCTTGGTAAGACCAGAAAGCTCTGTGCATTTCGAGCATTTTCTTCTCTGCTCTCCCTCCCCAAAGCACTAGGGCCTTCTGCTCCTCGCTGGGAGGACCAGATCAGTTGTGGCTCTCCATGCCTAGGTCCCAGGGCTCTGACCTCCTGGAGTCGTCCACGCAGCCTACAGCCCTTCTTAGTCGCAGTTCGGGTGTGTGGCGCCCAGCCCTGGAGTGGCAGACATTTGCACTCACAGGTCTCAGATCTGTGTAGACAGTGGTTCTCGGGGTCCCCCACATCTGTCTGTGTACTTGGAGGGCAGCAGTCTGCCCCGTGGCCTCAATTCTGGGCTACATCTAAGAAGAGTTGGTGGGTTTGGTTTGTTCAGCCCTTCAGCCAGGACCAGGATGGCATAATGGATTCCGATCTCCATCTCAGTCCTCATTTGTAGGAAGGCCGACCCTAATCTACTCATGTGGACCCACCAAGGGTCCTCTCGGTGCCAGATTTGTGGTCTTCACCTTGTATATTCCTCACCACCCAGAAGGAAAAGGGTTACAAATTCCATCTACTGGGAGGGAAACTGAGGACGAGGTAGGTCATGCGGCTCCCAGGGCAAAGGTTTGCCAGTTCCAAGGCCCCGTATTCTCACACTGCTTGTGTGCTGCCACCCACTTCCCATTGTTCCATTCCCCTCCCTAGAATGTCCTGCGATCCACTGAGCATACTCCTGGTCCCAAGAGAGGCCATGAGGCAGCTCCGTCTATACCAGGGTGAAGGGTTAGCTGCATCCCCTAATGTGTGGGGCTGGGGACACTATCAGCCCACTGACTGTAGGGTCCAGTTACTAGAAAATAGGCTCAAATGGTGCATTAGAGTTTTATGAAGCCAGCTCCTCCTCTAGTCCTCATTGGAGTACAGAATGCTTGGGGCAGGCTGCCCTCCTTCACAGACCCATTTGCCATGGGAATTGATTGAAAATAAGTCAGGCTGATGGCTTGATAGTTCTTATTTGAAGCAAGAAGTGGACTGCCACCTGCCTTTGCTATCCTGGGCCTGGCTGGCCCCAAAGATGTGCTGACTCTTTGTCCCAGAGCTAGAAAGTGCTGAGAAGCACCAGGGGTGCTGGAGCTGGGGACTGGGTGATGGCAGAGTCAACGTGGTGAGAGAGGCGGTTCTAAGCATGAGGTCTTGGGGCAGAGATGTGACCTGTGCACACACTGCCAGCCTTGGGCGAGGAGGTGGACACACGGTGGAGGTGAATCTACTGTGACTCGACTCATCATGAGCTACAGAGCTGGGCTGCTCTCTGCTCTCAAGGTCACGGGCAAGAAAGGGGACGGCCTGCTCCATCTCTGGACAGAAACTTCTCTGCCTGAGGGGCAATACAGCAGATCCCAGGGGGCAGGGCTTGGACCCCAGCAGGACAGCCATAACACTGTCAGAAAGCTGCACGGAGCCCAGGCCCGGGGAAAGTCCCAACATCTGAGTTCCTTGAGTCCCATCTGCTTGTTCAACAAAGGCACACGGTGACAGCTGGCAGAGCCAGGACCAACTCTCCCATGAGAAGCGGAAAGAAGGAACAGTAAGCCTCAGCCACTGTGCTTGGTCACCAGAACAGTAAAGGAAGAGATACTATCTCTTGCTGAGGCAGCAGACCAGATCATGTTGGCCCTTAGGGAAACTGAGGCCTCTGACAATCTACCCTCTCAGCCACAACACCCTGAGCTCCGTTTTCAGGTTTTCACTTCCTATGACACTAGCCAAACAATGCAGGAGTCTCTTTGGACCTGCTCTGGAGCCCAGACCCTCTGTCTCCGGGAGAGTGTACAAGGAGGAAACGCGTGCTGGAAAACACCTGCCACCTTCCAGTTTGTATACACCTCTTTTCAAACTCACCTACGCACCTACCGTGCGCCAAGTGAAGAGATTCTAGAGCATGAGAGTAACCTAGAAATTTCTTTCAAAGCACTTGTGATCTAATGATTTCAAGTGACTGCAAACGGGTGGACTCATGAGGGTATTTAAAAGGCCAAGGGGCATGTAAGCAAAGGTGCTATGTCAGCACAGCGGCTCTTGCCAGGGAGGAGAGGTGGCCGGGAAGGCTTCCTGGAAGAATTGTGCCTGAGAGCAGAGGAGGGGACAGGTACCAGGACAGAGGGAGCGACCTAAGTGGAGGACAATGGAAGTGACCCCTGAAGGGAGCAGTGCTGGGCAAAATCAGAGAGTTAGGATGCAGACTGGTATGCTTGGAACTGGTGAAGGGTGGTGTTAAGCTGAGAAGGTGAGCAAAGAATGACGCAAATCAGGGCTGGCAAGGGCAGGTAGGGACAACGCGAAGCCTGGATGGGGGTTCCAGGCTACAAGCAGATCAGGGAGCAGAGCCAGTGGTCCCCACTTGGGACGTCCTTAATGGTCCTTTTCCTCTCATTAGACACTGTCTCTTTGCCAGTCATGTGCCAGTCAAAGCTGGAGCTGTCATGTAGCCCTGTCCAAGGTGACCCTAGGGCCTGGGAAGCCATGCCACGAGGAGCTTTCTCCAGCTCCTGCTCTGCCATGTAATTCCACCATTTCTAGCTGCCCAACCTGAAATGAACCTTATGAAACTGAGCTAAAATAAATCTTTCCTCCCCAAAGTTGTGGATGTTGGGTCTTCTGTCCCAGCAACAAGAAAGTAACTAAGACGCCTGCCAATGAAGATGATCGGAAAGATGCCTTTAGTTTCCGGTGCTGGTTAGAGAGATTCGCTAATGTGGGGGGAGAGAGATGAGGGCGACAGAGACCATGCATGCGATGAGGTATAAAGGGACATTTGGGTGCGGGGTGCGGGCATAGGCGGGTTAGGTGAATACGCGGGGTGGGGTATGTGGATATGCCCACGTTTTCGTACTTTCATTTCAGTGTTTTCCCATGATACAGGGTTGGGTCTTAGGGGAAGGCTAGGAAGGTTTGCAGGTGACATCACTTCACTACCAAGGACAGAGACAGAAGGCACCCCCCCCATGTCACTCCCCGCCGCCCCCCCCCACAGGTTCCTCTCTCCTTTCCACACCCACCTTTCAACCTCAGTGTGCCCCATTTCTCTCACTTTAAAAATGAAGGTGACAACTGAGTAGAACAATGTCTCTAGAGCCAGACTTTAGGACCAGTTTAATCTTTTCTTACTAGAGGTGTAACTTAGACACATCGTGCAGCCTCTCTGTTTCAGCTAGCCGTTACTAGTATACAAGCACTCCAAAACTTTTATGGTGTTTTGGCTGCGCTGGTGATCAAACCCAGCCCGTGCTAGGCAAGCTCTGTGCCACTGAGCTATATCCTCCAACCCACCACTGAAAACTTACTGGCTTAAAACAACAATCAGTTACGATTTTTCATGAGTCTACCAGTACCTAGGTGCTTCTGCGGATATGAGCCAAGCTAGGCTGATCCTGGCTGAGCGCACTCAGGCATCTACAGTCGGCTGGCAGCCCCGGGGGGGCCTGGCCGGTCTAAGACGGCCTTGGCGGGGATCCCCTGGCTCTGCTCCTCACCGTCTCTCATCCTCCAGAAACTCGCCCAGGCCTGTTCTTGCAGTGGAGTTCAAGCCCAGGAGAGTAGGTGGAAACGCACCTGGACTTCGTAGCCATATGCTTGCATTAAGTTTGCTACTCTGTCACTGGCCAGATGGTCATTTGGCTGAGCCCAGAGTCAGGCGGAAGACGACTATAAGGTTTCAAGGCATATGGCAAGGACACAGGAAGGTAATTTGGACTCTGTCTAATCCGCTGTTATATCCTCTGAGCTCAATTTCCTTTAAAAAATAAAAAAAGTTGAGGTGAATGTAAAATTAACCACTTTATAGTGAACAGCTCAGTGGCACTTGGTACTTTCAAGGTGTTACGCAATCACCTTCTATATCCCGGTCCAAAATCTGTTGACAATCCCAAAAGAAGAAATCCTGCACCAGTAAGAGTTAATTCCCATCTGCCCCTCCTACTTGCCAGTGCCTGGCAACCAACCACCAATCTGCTTTCTGTCTCCATGGATTTAAGCAGCTGTGGACATTTCACATAAATGGAATAAGTAACCTTTCATGTCTGGCTTCTTTGCCTTAACATAATGTTTGCAAAGTTCACCAACGTTGTAGCATGGCTGTTCCTCTCATTCCTTTTATACCTGACTAATATTCCACTGTACGTAAGAGCCACAGAGGAGCCTTAGCTCCTTCATCAGCTGGTGGGTCTTTGGGATGTTCCCACCTTTGGTTACTGTGAACAGGGTTTCAGCGACACTCACGTAGAAGTATCTGGGTACCTGTTTTCAATTCCTTTGGGTCTACAAGCCCTCCCACCCAAAAAAAGTAGTAGAATTGCTGGGTCATATAATAATCCTATGTTTAACTTTTTGAGGAACTCAGTTTCCTTTATTCTAAAATGGATATCATGAATTTATTTTGTGGGGTTGCTGGGAGGCTTAGAGAAAATGCATGTAAAGTGTCCCGCAGAGTAAAGCCTCAGTAAATGGCTTATATAACTATCTTTTTGTTCCTTAATCCAATAACCATTTATTGAGGCCAGGATCGGGAATTATGTGAGATGCTGTATAGATATATGGGCATATAAGATATAAAATATCTATAAAACATATGTCTATATTTTTATAGACATATAAATATATCCCCAGGGTCCCTTCTAGTGCAGACTTACAACGGTTCCCTCCTTGCTTCCTGCCTGGTGTGTCCTTCACAAACAGAAGACAAAAGGCCCTCGCTCCCTCCTCCCCTCCCTCCCTCCCTCCCTCCTTCCCTTTCTCCCACTCTCTCTCCCTCTCTCTCTCCCTGGCCAATTCCCCAGGAGGCTGCTGCTTCACGGCTCCCCACCTGAATCAGTTCAGACCACCTATTTCAGATCTGTCGGCTCTTATAAATGTAGGCACACACCCGCAAAGTGAGATAAAACAGCAATGTGATTAGTGTGTGTGTGTGAGTGCGAATGCTTATGTGTCCCTGTCTCGTTCCTTTTGTAAAGATTAATACATCAGAGCAAGCACTCGCGAAAGGAAGAATGAAAAAAAAAAAAAGAAAAGAAACAAGAACCGGGTCCAATTCTCCAGACATTCAATAACCAAATGTCACCCACATGGTAAGCAATAAAATAAAAATGCATGCTTAGCAGGCGCAATATAAATATGATGTATATTTTCGAGTTGGATAAGAGAACCGTAGCATAAAAATAACACCCAGTGGCAAATTCAGGAAAGAGACCTTTTTAAAATGTGGCATTCCTTTGGGCTGCCATTTCTAAAATATCGCAGTGTCTCAAACAGTAAAAAGAGTTGGTTTAACTCTGACAGGAACACGGAGTGTAATGAGGATGTAGAGATTCCTGCCAGCATTCTACTCCAAGGCCACGTCCATCTCCCCCACCCTCTCCGCACCCAGGCTCCTGAGACCTCCCCTACATCTGCTAGCTTCACCTCTTCGCTTTTCTCCATAATCCTTTCTTTTTTCAAAACTTCTTCACAGGCACGATTTGACCTTCACCATCTACCTCCGAGTTTGGGAGGACAAGTACCATTAGTGCCATTTTACAGATGAAGAAACAGAGGCCACAGGAAAAAAATAATCTCAAACCTAGAACTAGAGAGCCACTTACTGGTCCCTCTAGCCCAGGAAGAGAACATTTCTTTCCTGCCTTGGAAACTCTCATATTCTGCTCAGACAAATATCATTAAAAATATTTCCACACAAAACTGACAACTCTCTTTAGCTCAATACAAATCTAGATTTCTAGTGACGGTTTAGGGAGTACAAAACCGTGTTTTTGCATCAACCAAACAAAGTCTAATTAGAAAGGTAAATCTGGGGGTGTATCATAAACATTATTTTTTGAATATGCTACATTTTTTCATAAGCTACATACCTTTTGCAAGTCTTAGTTACTGAGATTTTATTTAAAAATATGGAAGTCCAAAAATTTGAGTGATCTGTCTACCTCCATACAAGAGTGCTAGGTTTGGAATGCATATTGTTGATATATAGAAAAGACCAACCAGAGGTGTGTCCCTGAGCAAGTTGCTTCACCTCTCTGAGTTTTAACTTCCCTATGAGGGAAAGAGTAGATCTAGATGATCTATAAGCAGCTTTCTAGCTCTGAGATGCCATAATTTTATCTCTGGAACAAAATATTAAATGTCACTCAGGGAAAGCCCTGTGATGCTGAAGGAAGGTCAGCAAAAGGTTCCTAATGGACCCACAACTTGTCATGTGTGCCTGTGTGGAAAAAAACCAACCTGCTTTAGGAGCAAGAGTGGGCACTGGTTCGGTACCAGATCCTAAACTCACTATGTTACTGTGTAAGCTGGAGCTTCCCATCTATTAATGAGGAATTTGGACTCAAGTTAGATTAGAAATAAGTATTACATTAAGTGTCATGCTCAGCAATAGATGGTGGTTGCCTGGAGTTGAATCTGCACCCAGCTCAAGAGGAAATCATGCTGAGATGATTAGTGATGTCTGCCACAGGTGAGGGCTACAGGCAGGTAGATGGGAAGTGGCCACCCTTAGCGTAGATGCTCTCTGAGCTTTCTTTTAATTTGACCACTAGTCCACTGTGAGTGGTGCACAGAAAACTGGGGGATTTAGAGTCACCAGGGCACAGGAAGTAGAATTTGGTCTGTTCAACTGTTTTTATATTATCCGTAGCTTGGGTTTGAATAATCTGTCCCCTGATGCCACTGTATTTCAGAAATTGCTACCTAAGGCAAATTCTCCACTTTTAAACTCATTTCCTGAGTCAGTCTTTTTAAGCCCCACATTAAATATTGAAATGCCCTGGAGAGATCTAACTTATTTAGTGGAGTCATGTTTGAGTCCTCCAGAACTGTCAAACTCCAAAATGGGGCCATATTCCTCCCGAAGCAATAGCAATCCAGGACAGAGACAGACGAGCCGAGGACACTGGAACCAACGTCTTCTCCTCTAGGTCTCAGGGACAAGGACTACCTTCTTTGGCTCAGACAGCCAGCTCGCTCAGATTGGCAGCACTTTTCTGAGACCTCTCCCGTGGGATGGAAGTCCTGAAGTCAAGGTGGCCACTCTGCAGGACAGACTATCTTTCTGGCTCACAAAGGCAAATCACAGAAATATCTTCTGCTTGCTCCCAGCGTGCTATTTCTGGAGCTACAGTTGCCAAGTTCTGACCAATCTCTAAGTCTGTAACCTTTCCCTCAGTTCCTGATTCTGGCTCAGGAACTTGGACCCTGGTTTTAATCCTTACCCCCAGTGAGCTGTGGCTTGATGACCTTTCTGACTGACAGCAGGCTGTCTGTCTCTTGAAGGAACCCTCCTGTTTCATGTATCGGTGTGACTCTAATGAGAAAAGAGAAGAAGGAGAGAGAGGAGACACTGAGCATGAGAGAGGGAAGCAACCTGCTGCAGCCTGAGGAAAAGACGCCCACGTTCCCAAATAGGCAGCCCAGCAGTACAGCAGGGTGGGCTGAAGGTTCAAGACCCTGGCCTGGCCTCTCTCTTGCGTCATGCATCCTCTGCCCCCTGCACACAGGCTCACTGGCTTCTCTCACCTTGCCTTCTGGATTGGCCTAGCATAATTTCTCACCAGCTTCCAGGCTCAAACGCAGAGTGTCCCACTTACACTTCTAACATTATCTGTTTGGAGCCCAGCAAATAAGGACCTCTAAGGCAGGGAACTCGGTCTATCTTCTTGAATTAGGAAACCAAACTGTAATTTAAAGTCCAAATTAATTATCCTGCTATACCTACATTCCACCCATTAATTCACCCCATGATCCTGTGAGGTAGAAAGTGTCATTTCCTTGTGAAGGTTACAGGAAATTAAGGCTCTGAGGCCACCAGCCATAGAAGACTAATTAAAATGAAATAAAAATTTAAATTCAGTTCCTAAATCTCACTAGCCATATAATTCAAATGTTCAATAACCACACATGGCTAGTGGCAACCACTGTGAGAGCACAGACACTTGGAACATTTCTGTCATTGCAGAACATTTTTGGACAGTGTTATAAAAGGAAGAAGTAACATCCCTGTGCAGGGCAGAAGCTGAGTAGCCGAGCTGGTATTTAAATTCAGCCAGTTGGTCTCTACCACTGGCTGTGGAGAGGAATTCAAAGGAAGGGTTGAGTTGGGCAAGAGGTCAATAAAGAGATTTCACACAGAGTGAAGGTATTGGAGGGCTCGCCGGACAAC
Source organism: Ctenodactylus gundi (assembly GCA_004027205.1). Lineage (NCBI taxonomy): Eukaryota > Metazoa > Chordata > Mammalia > Rodentia > Ctenodactylidae > Ctenodactylus > Ctenodactylus gundi. The sequence continues at coordinate 164,350 of PVKB01003105.1, forward strand.
ACGCTTGAAAGACTTTTTAACTGTCACTTGGTCATGTGACAACTGTCACTGATATCATGGACCACCTGGTCATCATGCTGCCATTTTACCGCAGCAGAGATCTCCTCCAGGCTGAGGGGAAGAATTGAAGCCCACCTACCTGTGGCAATTCTGTCTCCTGTGTTCCCAGAGATGGGAAATCAAGCAAAGTAAATAATATTATCAAGCTTCCTAGACTTCTTGGAGATGGTGGAGGTTGATCAAGGTCGCTGATGTGCAACTTTGATCCCAATAGCATTTACAATGAATCTTTCAAAACAGACTCTGAATCAGGCACTTCTAGATGTATAACCTAAATAATTTCTGGAGCCTGTGTGTATGATTCCAGAATGCCCATAAACTAAAACCAACTTCTCAATGTTAGATGGGACTTGGATGATAAATTATGGCAGCATTTTTACTTTGTGTTTGAACTTACACTGTATTTTTGAATGGTTTTTTTTTGACACATAATTCGCATACCACATTATTCACCTATTTAAAGTATACAATAACTTTAGAACATTTTTGTCACCCTAAGAAGAAGCCACACACCAATTGCCAGTCACTTTCTCCTCCCTCATTCCACAGCCCAGGCCAACCACTATACACTTTGTCTCTATAGATTTGTCTAATCTGGACATTTCATATACATAGAATCATACAACACACATGAATCATCATGTGCTTCTTTCGCTTAGCACAAGATTCTCATGACTCATCCGTGCTGTAGTGTGTATGAGTAATCACATTTTTAATTGACTTGTTTCTGCATTCTTTTCACTAAATTGTTTCTGTATTCTTCTTATTGTGTTATTTCTACAGTCTTTGACTTGTTTTCACTTTTAGGCTATGATGAACGTTGCCACCATGAACATTCGTACACAAGTTTTTATGTTGACATATCTTTTAATTTGAGGGGGGCATAAACTAGGATTCGAATTGATAAATCACATGACGACTCTGTTTAATGTGTTGAGAAACTGTTACAAGGTTTTCCAAAAGTGACTGCCTATACCATTTTACATTTCTATTAGCAAGGCATGAAAGATGCAAATTTCCCCACATTTTTAGCAACACTTGGTATTGTCTGTTTTTTATGATTGCCATATTAGTGAGTTTAAAATTGTATTAGGTAGTTTTGACTTGCATATCCTTAATAAGGGAAGATAATGAGGATTTTTAAATTTTTGGTCTAATTCTTGAGAGAAATATCTGTTGTCATTTTAATTTATAAACGTTCCTTATATTTTTTGGTTACACATCCCTTATGAGGCATATGACTTTAAATACATTCCTTCTGTGGATTGTCTTTTCATGTTCTTAATGGCATCGTTTACATAACACGAGCTTTCAACTTTGGTGAAGTCTATATATCCACTTTTTTCTTTTGATGCTTGTTCCTTTAATGTATATCTTAGACTTATTCTAATGTTTTCTTCTCTGAGGTTTACAATTTTAGCTCTTACATGACTCACTTATTAAGACCTTCCTTTTTCCGATCTCTTCCCTCACTGCCTCTATCCCATATCATCCCCAGCACAACTTCATCCAGGAATTGTTCTAACCATACACTGAAAAAATTTCTCTCTCTGAACACTTGAGCCTGTTATGGTTTTATTTCTTCTCTCCCTATTTCCTTCTAGCTATGTCTAGTTTTCTTTCCTATTAAGCACTTTCTGAAACAAGACGCTTAGCCTCCTTTAGTTCTGCATCAAAAAGTCCAGAAATTGAGCTGATCACTTCAGCTGATTGAGAGCAGAAGATCGCAGCCTTTTATAATATCACATATTTTCTTTTGTCACCCTGTTACAAGCTTCATCTCAACTCTTAAATAAACCTGGGAAATTGGTCCCATGAATTTTAATTTGCAAATGAGGAAACAGAAGTCTCAGAGAGACAGAAATAGGATGGCTTGATGAACAGCACCATCTTAAAAAGGACCTTAAGAGTCAGAATGTGAACTCAGGACTTTGGGAGGCTGACTCTGTGTTCTGCCACAAAATCCTGCCTCAGAGATTTCTACTCTGGTTCAATGACCCTAAATCACTCTCAGAGGGTGCATTTATAATCACCCCTCGTGCCAGCAAGCATGGAAGATACAGCCACTGTCTATTCCATTCAACAACTATTTCCTGAGCCGCTACTCCTTGCTGGACATTGTCTGAAGTCACATGCACTTTCACAGTAGACAAAAGGAGGAAAACAGGAAGGGAATGGGCCTCATGGGCCTCTCTCACTCACCCTCTCACCTTCACTCAACTTCTCACTCTGAAAGAGCTGCAAGTCTCCTGCATGAGCCACACTCGATAAATCGGGTCCCAAGGAAAGCCACCTACTCGACACATGGTGAGTATCGAGAGAAATACCCTGGCTCCCTGTTTTTTCTCACTCCCTGGATCACTAAATGCTTTGAGTCAGTTCAGGAGGCAAAGTTGTGCATGTGGAATGAAGCCAACTTCAGCTCCAACGTTGGCTTCTCACTTACATCGCACCACTCTGCCCGTTCAGGCTTCTCCCCGAGAGCTCTGGTCCTCCTGGCCCTGGGCATCAATTAAGTAGAAAAGATAAGACCGAAGCTGTGACAGCTGAGGCTAGCTGCCTCCCCAAGCCAGCACGTGTGTTTGCTTTCCCGGCATCTCAGCCATCATGCCGCTCCCCGAAGCATCTCAGCTTGTGCAGACACAAGACCCCGGGGTTCCGGGGAGGGCTTCCTTAGCCACTGTAGTTTTCATAAGATGGAGCTACATGTTTAAAGTCCCAGCCACCCAGTGACTGCTGGGAGCGCTCAGGCGGGACCAGCAGAGTGTCACTGCTTGGAGAAAACCTTTAAGAACTATGGCTACTGGCAGGGAGGAAACCATCTATTATTGTATCTTCTATTTGTCTTTGAATTTCAGAGAAAGTGAGCAGCTGGGCTACTCGGCTGTATTGGTCACAGTTGGGAGGAAAAGAGTCGGAGCGAGAACTCCAAATTCCAAAATTGCAGAAAGAGGCCTCCTCGTGGCTCCTTAACCTCCCATAGGTTTCCTCAGATCTCCGGGAGTGGGTCTCAGCTGTGAGGTGTGGCCCAAACCAGGTACTCCAGCTGTTCCCAGAAGGAGCTCCAAAGTTGCTCAAAGAAGGCCTTGCCCTTAAACCTCCTTGCCAACCTGTGGTTGTACACAAGGACTTCCGAGGGAAAGAAGCCCTTCCTGCTACAGAGTGGGCAGATTCTTCTGCCTCAACGTGTGCAAAGACATGCCAACCTGGTAGAGACGGCCACACCACCTCTGGTTCCTTCCCTGATTCCTGTTACTTACTCTGCTCACAGCCTCACCTGGGTCACCCCAAGGTGTTTTATGTTGAATGTAAGATAACCAGTCATCATGGTTTGACCAAGGGCCTCTAGTATATGAAACTTCATTTCAAAGCTGAAACAGTCCCAATTAAACTGGGATGTATTGGTCATTCCAGGTGGTGACAGTGACACATGTGGGTTGCTATCTGTTTTCAGGACTGAGGGATTTCAGAGTTCCCCTGAGCACCCCATGGAGCATCTTGAGCCTCTGGCTTGGGTGGTGTAGCCTGGGTATCAGGCATATGAGGCTAGATCTGTGCTATAGCACTGGGGAGTCCTTTTGCACCTCTAACCAGCCCATCAGTCCAACTTACAGACCAAAGTCTACGTGACAGTCACCCACACTGCATACCTCTGCCAAGTCCTGCCATCTTCCAAAGCACTCTTCTTCTTGGCCCTCAGAATCCACTAAGTAGTAAAGATAAGACTGAGGTGGTGACATCCCAGGCTGGCCACCATTTAAATAACTCAACTTCACTAACAGAAGTAGCTTTTGTTCAGATACTGGGTAACTGGAGGATCACGGCCAGGACCTGCGTTGCAGCAATTGCTTCTCTCTTTGCTCATAATTGGTTTATGGCAGGCAAGCGACCAGGTCTGGCCAGAGGATGTCAAAGGAAATCTGCTGGGAGAATTTTGGAAAAGAGTTTCCTCCTGCAGGTGTCATTTTTACTATGGACGTAGGTGTTGAGATGGGGGGATGAAAGAGTCTCAAAAATGCGAACCCAGAGTCCTGGGTTGCTGTGGATGTTGGAGAGTGGGGGTCAGGGGAGGATGACTCCTCTTTAGAAAGTCATTGTCATGGACATAAAATTGCTTGTGGCATAAAGCTCTAGTAGAGATTAAGGCTACCAAGCCTGCAGCAGAGAAAACCATGTAAAGACACTGAGACTTCCACTTGGTCTCCCCAGGTGCGAACTTGACCCAATCTGGACAGAGATACACCTGAGTTCTCCAAGACAGAACAGTCATGGACTTCCCAGCTTTTGTTCCAGGGCATCTTTGGCACCACGACTCCAGGAGAAGTCATCTGGAGCTGAAGGACCTGGGGCCACCCTCAAGAGCAGTCCAGCAAAGGAGGGTGGCGTGGTAGTTAAGAAGAACAAGCTCCGGTGACATGCCAGGAACTCCTAGGCAAGTTAGTTAACCTCTATGGGCCTCAGTTCCTTTTTGTGCCCTGGGGTATCAGTGCCTAACACACATGGCTGTTGTGAGGCTAATGTCTCAACACAAAGTCAAGTACATCTGACTCTGTTTTGTGGGTCCCAAGACCACCCTCGGGCATTATGACTCACAAGAAAAACCAAACTCAGAAAGCCGTGATACTCATGGCTACAGCCTACTATGGCTAAAGGATATAGATTAAAACTTAAAAAGGCAAAAGGCCCACAGGACGGAGTCCAGGAGAGACCAGTCAGATTCTACCTGTCCTTTCCCAGGATACTGAAGGATGATGCTCAGTTTTCCCAGCAAGAACGCACAACAGCAGATGTGGAGAAGTGTCAACCAGGACAGCTGCTCAGTGTTCAGGTGTCCAAGGCTTTTACTGGTTGTTTATCACATAGGGAAGACGCACCTGTGTGGCTGACTTTAGTTACTCAGTCTACAGCTCCTCCAGAGGTCAATCTGATACAGCATGACCCAGGGCCCTTGCCATAAATCATACTGTTAGCATAAACCATTAAGTGTGGACAAAGACCTCAGGAAAACAAAGACATCCCTATCAGACAGTACATTACCAGAGCTCAGAGGGCATCTCCCAGGAGTCTCTGAAATACACAAGGTTTCTGAAGACTAGTCTTATCCTAGACCCGCTGAGGCAACGCTGTAGGGCTCACACACACAATATGCACCCAATGTCATTTTAGTTTCTGACATCGCAGTCTTCTGCCTCCTGTACCACGCCATCCTTGGTCATTAGCGCTATCCTGCAGAGTTAGCTTCAGCCCAGCCCTCTGCCTTGGCTGAGGCCCAGCCCTTGCTTTCCCTTCCTCTTTCATGACCAAGGAATCTGCAGTCTCCTTCCCCTCCTAAAGCAGAAACCGCCTAGAGTAGGAATACAGCCTTTGACGATGTGATCGGTGAACGGACACTGTGAAATTCAACGTAGGGGCTCCAGGTATTTGAATCTTTTTTGGAGAGCGTGGAAGAAAAAGGAAGGAGATCAGAGGGGAAAGAATAGGCTGTTTAAAGTCTCGGGCTTGTGGGACGGACACCCAGCTCTGCTTGGGTGCTGGCTCTGGGTGCTGGGCCCTTCACATTTGCTGCTTAGTAGACCGTTCTTACTACACAGCAGCATCTTGAGGCCAGAGAAAGGGTACATGAGTCAAGGACACAGAAAGCTAAATGGAAATAACAAGGTACAGTGGCAGCTAATGAATCCCCCCCTCCCCAGTTGCCGGTATGATGATTTCAGTTATTCAGGAGCAAAGGTCCATAAGCAGCCCGATCTGGTTGCAAAGACCAGGGACAGGGGGTGGAGGACAGTCGTATGGTACATAAACAAACACAGGCATCCTGGACTTGAAGCACAGTCCTGCCGCTCACCATCACGGAGACCTCGAGTAGGAGACTTGGCTTCCTGTAGCCAGCATGGGCTGTGGGGAAAACAGCACTCACCTCCGAAGGTGGCTGCAAGGAAGGGGGGTGATGTGCGCACATTGTCTGATAAATGGCCGGCCACCACAGCAATAATTCCTGCACTGGGAGTCAAACAGGGAAGCAGTGTCCCTACACTATGGTGGCATCTGGAGACTGGAGGGAGAGGAAACCAAGGCAGGAAGCAGCAACAAAGAAAAGTGAGAGATGACAGAGGAATGTGAGAGCAGACAGGACAGCCAACAACCAGGCAAGGACACGAATTACAGAAGTGGAGCCACCTGGGGCCATTTTAGTGCATGGACAAACCCCTCACCGTAGAATCCACATTGACAGGACTCTGTAGACGGTGCTTTACGTGACAAATTATGAGTGCCTGGAGTCTTTAACAGGTAAACCTGGTCAACATCAATCAATTTAAGAATATACAAGAAAAATGCTATACATCCAAGCAATATCACCATCACAAGCAGGAAACAGTTCAAGGTGAAAGTTGCAGGTGCCTGACTTAATAGTAAGGACACTTCTTGCCTTGGTGAAGCTGGATAAATGGAACTTCACCCCTTAAAAAACGTAGTGAGGTCTTTCTGTCTCTTAGCGAGGTGTTATTTTGGTTGAAGGGAAGCAGGGGAACTGGGGAAAGGGAAGCAACAGGGCGGGGCTCAGAGTTCATGTTTCCACTTAACAACATCCTCCACTGGGCAGCATCTGGTATGGTCCAGGTGGCTCAGTCTGCCTGGCTCTTTCTGGTGGTTCCCGGTGCATCACGGCCCCTGCCCTGGCCCAGCAGCATGCACTCGAGCCACCTGCAGTGTTCCCGGAGCTGCTTCTCACGTGGCAGCAGGAAGGTGAGCACCTTGTTGCGCACGATGCCGCGGTCCTCCTCCTCCCTCAGCCGCTGCTTCACACGGGCCGCCTGCTCCTCCTGCTGTGCCAGGGCGCCCTTCATCTCACACAAGGCGTCTTCCAGAAAATGGATGGACTTCAGTGCCTCTTTCTTAAAGTCCTCCAGCTCCCGTTGCACCCCAGCAACTTTCTGCTGCAGGATCTCCAACTCAGCAGGTGGAGGGAGGCAGGAAGGCCAGGACTGAGAGAGGGAAAAGTCTCCAGACTGCAGGCCGCTCTCTACTATCTTCTTCCCTTGTAAAGTGTTCACCTTCATGAGAATGGACCCAGCCTGGTAGGGGGGTTCCATCTCGTGCTTCCCTGTTGGACAAAGAGAGGGAGCCAAAAGACCAACCAAGTCAGTAAGTTATCGGGACCAGAGTCACAATCGTGTGCGGTGGAGGGCCCCTCTCCTCTGTGACATCAAGGCCCCTTTGGCCAACAAGGAGGAAAGCCACGGCTTACTCATTTGCATGTTGTTGCCTCCTTGGTTACGTGGAGTTCCATCCTCTCATCTTCCCAAGCTGTCTTCTGATCTATGAAATCTCAATTCATCCTTCTTTCAGAACAGAGCTCAAACTCTTCTCCAACCTCAGGGACAAACCAAGTCTGACAGCAGGAGAGAGAGCTGGCAAGGCTGGCTAGGCCAGGCTCCCTGAATAGCCATCACCCTCCCTGGAAAGCACCTACAAGGCCTTGGGTAGTGTCTGGGCTCCATCACCTCACGACCATAAAGCAAGGACATTGTAAGACATGACAGCTGACCTCACATCTCACTCTAAAATGCTAAGAGAATAATCTGAATCCAAAGATACACTCTTACAACGAAGCCAGAACTCCGACAATCTTCAAGTTGTGAGACACGTACTTCCATTTTGCTATCTGGTCCACTGCAGAAGTTGATTCAGCATGTACACTGCAAAACAAGGCACTCGTGTTTATTCTGTAAACATTTTCTGAGTGCTCACTGTGGACTGGGACCAGGAAACAGTGTATGAGAATGCGGATCCCCAACATACGTGATTGTTGACAAATATCAGAAAATATCATACAGAAAGATGAATCTTGCAATTTTTATCCGGTGATTATAACAAAGGAAAAATATTTCTAACTAATCTATATGGGTTTAATAAGGATCAAATCTTTTTGTAGAGAGCGGTCTCTTGCCCAGGCTGCGCTCCTGGGTTCCAGATCTAAATATCTCCCTAACAACAAGCCAGGGATCAAAGCCACCCAGAGCTGAACTGGTCAATTCTTTGCCCAAACTGGATCTTATTTTGGTGCCACTGTTTGGTTAATGACACCAATCTGGAGCAACATCCACAAGAGAAACATACGACTGTGGCTTGAAAGTCTGTCACCTTCAAATTTATATTGACATTTAATTGCCATCATAAGGATATTAAGAGGTGAGAGAATTTCCGAGGCTAAGCCCTCCTGGCTGGATTAATGTCATTGTCTCAGAACTTATAAAAGGGTGAGGTCAGTCCCCTTTCATTTGTTTCTCTCCATTTTTTTGGCCCTTCCACTCTATGGTGCCAGCCACCACGGGATGACACTGCGAGAGGGCCCTAGCCAGATGCCAACACCTTGATCTTGAACTTCCTACCTTCTGGCACTATAAGGAAATAAATCTATGTTCTTTAGAGACTGCCCTGCCTCAGGTGTTTTATTTTGTTATATCAGGGGGAAAAAAACAGAATAAGAGGTCAAGCTTGACAATTCCATGTCAAAGTAGATCTAAGTGCTATTAAATTTGTCATCTCTGAACACTTCAGCCACCTGGGTTGGAGTATTGGTGCCGTCATTTATAAGCTGTGTCTCTTTGGAAAATTACCTTATCTTTGCTGGCCTCAGTTTCCCTTCTCTATAAAGTAGAGATGGTAATTCAGTGCTTTGCATTTCTCTAGGAGGGAGAAAAAAAAAGCAAGGTCTGATTTATAGTTGTTGTCAATTTCCATGGTGTAAATACTCCCAGAGCACAGTCCATTTCAAGTTACCAACTCAATGTCACTGGATAGATACACATAAAACCAACTCCTATGAACCTATGTCAGGCAACTCTAGGTCCACAAGGCCCATGATGAGGGCAGCTGACTTCTCTGAGGGGCAGTTTAACCTATCGAGGGGACTAGTGGACACAACAGAGAGGGCATTCTGCAAGGAGGTTCATGGCTAAAGTGAGCAAAACTTTGAATCACAAGATAGAAAAAGCGAGCCCAATTATTGAAGCAAAATGTTGGGTGGAAAGAGCTCACACCGGGAGTCAGGAGATCTGGAGTCTAAAATTGCTCTGTGACCCTGTGACCCTATCAGTGGTTTCCCTCTCTGAGGGGCTCTTTCCTCCACTGTAATGTGAGAAGGTGTGAGATAGCTTCTCTGCAGGTTCCCATATTTAAAGAATTCACACAGTTCACTCACTGCCTTCTCTTTTTGTTACTTAGGACCTTGTCTTTCCATGTCCCTTAGGTACAGCAAACTTCCTGAGGACAGAGACTCCGCGTTTCTCACCCTGTGTATCCTCAAGTGTCCTGCCTGTGTCCTGGATGTAATGGTGTGCAGATAACTAGATAATATTGAGTTTCTTTTCTTTTTCTCTTTCTTTCTCTGTTTCTTCCTTCCTATCTTCCTTCCCTCCTTTCTTTCCTGGGTCTGGGGAATCACCACAAGACTGAGCTACACTCTCAGCCTTTTTGTATTGTTTAGTTGACACAGAGTCTCGTGACGTTGCTGAGTTGCCCAGGCTGGCCTCGAACTAGTGGTTACCCTACCTCACACTCCCCAGGTGCTGGGATCGCCAGTCCTGTGCCACCAGATCTATTTCCATAGGGAGTTCTCAAATCCTGGCCATCTGGAGCTTTTCTGCTGAAATGATGACACCTACTGGTCTTAGCAGAAACAGCAGCCTCCTGACTCTCATCTTAAGAGCCAGGTGGGGGGTTTGAGAGACGATGTAAACAGCATATGGTCCTGTGGTGTGGGGGTGGATATGGCTTTGTTGGCCACATAGTAGGCTCTCGATGAACAGGCCCTGAGTGAAAGCAAGAATGTACCTCTTGTCTTCCGCTGTCTGCCATATTTTGGATATATTCTCTCTCTCTCTCTCTCTCTCTCTCTCTCTCTCTCTCTCTCTCTCTCTCTCTTTCTCTCTCTCTCACACACACACACATTCTCTCTGCCTCTTTGTCTCCCACAGTGAAAGTCACAACCAGCGCTGTGAAATAAAAGTAGCAAAAATCAAAAATAGAATAGCAATTTCTCAATTTTCTTGATGTTTTTCAACAAAGTCTCAGTTTCCCTCTCTGAAGGAAGACAGTCCAGTAGCTAGTCGCCTCCCACTTCAAATGTGGCTTCACTTTCCATCATTTCTGTTATCTGCATTCAACCACTGTCTGAAAATATTAAGTGGAAGTTTCCACAAGCAAGCAATGTGTACATTTCGAATTGCATGCTGTTCGCAGTGTGAATAACTCTTGTGCCGTCCTGCTCCACCCTGCCCAGGGTGGACATCATCCCTCTGACCAGTGTATCCACACTGTGGGAACTACCCTCCCGCTTTGAACTACTTAGCCTCCTACTTTCCTAGTAGCCACCTCGGGTCTATGGGCATGGTACCACCGTGCCTCTGCTCAAGGTACCCTTACTTTGCTCAATGGTGACCCCATCGCACAACAGGAACCATGCTGGTCATTTGTGTCTGCCTGTCAGCAGACAGCTCCTGAGCCTTCCAGACAATGGCCCCCGCTGAGCATCTTGCCGTGCATGCCCTGCATGTCCTCCGCCAAGAAGTTTCATGGCCAGGACCCCTATCTTCTTCACACAGCTTACCCCTCTACATCTGTCTTAGTTTTTGTATTCATTGCTAGGACAGAATACCTGATACAACTTAAGGAGGAAAGATTTATTTTAGCTCACAGTTTCAGAAGGTCTCACACAGTCCATTCACGGGTGGCCGGCAATGGTGGAATCACATGGCAGAGGTTCAGTCAGAGAAAAACGCTTTTCTTTTCCCGGAGAAAAGCTCTTTACTGCACGGCAGACAGAAAGCCAATTAAGACAGAGGTGAGTGGGCCTCTCGAGACTAAGGCAAAGGCCAGGGCTCTCCCATTGTGTAATGGTGTGTCTTTTTCTTTCCTCCTATTTAATAGGAGCTGCCAGTTCGGCCATCCACCCCCAGGGTGGGTCAAGCCCCAATCACCCACCTCTTTCAGCCAGGACCCACCTCCCAACAGCACACGGTTCCATAGTGTCCCACTATATCCAAATACACGATGCTTTTGGGGGACATATCAGATCCAAACCATAATGATATTCTGGCAACTAAGGCCAATCTTTTTGTTTTCTTCAAGGTACCAAGAGAAAGAAACACGAACCCTGCCATCGGAAGGGTTTCCTGCTCTTGCTGTACTTCAGCAGTCTGTGGCCTCCCCGATTTCAGAATTATGGGGTACACAAGAGGCCTGCCAGCTCCCACAGAGGTTCTCGCCCCTCCCTTGAGAGACAGATTCAATCCAAATTGGGTGGGATTCATGGAAGACATGTTTTAACAGTGCCCCTGGTTATGTGCCTGGAATCGCCTGGGTCTGAGCACTGTTCCTGCTGGACCTGGCTCAGAACCTGAGAACTGAAACCACGTGGCTTCCTAATCCCCAAGTGCTTTCAATTCTGCAAGTGAAAAAAAAAAAATCTCGATCCTTTTCAAGATCAGAAGGAACGCGTCACAAAGTACCCCTTCATCCGGGTATCTCTGCAAAGTAAGAAGCCCCTCGGACTCCTCACATCCCAACAGTGAGAAAGCCATTCTAGGCCTTTCTAACCCATTCCTGGCTGGGCTGCTGGAGCCTGCAAAGTGGGCTCACAGCACCGCAGTTCCCTCCTGCAGCTGGGGCTGGGTCAGGCTCCCTGATGCCAGAACCAAATTGGGGTTCTGTACTCAAGCAAGAAAAGGGAAGGACAGGCAGCTGTCCGTGTCTTCCGAGAAGAGTGGGTATGGTTCAAAAGAAGACCCAGGGGAAGGACCATGCTTAATTTCTAAAGATAAACTACTTGCACCAGCTTTTTGGTAGAGCGGAAAAGCAGTCTTTCAGCAGCTCCTTAAAACTGCTCTCTCTCTCTCTCTCTCTCTCTCTCTCTCTCTCTCTCTCTCATCTCAAAACCAAAAAAAAAAATCAGAAGAAAAGATCCAGAATTCAGAGCACTCTGTCACAAAACCCATGAGAGTGCATGACTGGACATGGAACCTAAAGGAGAGGGGGCAGGTGTTGGGTCTTGTCAGCCATTCTTTTCCCAGAATCCCTTGGTCCTATGCCTCCCACAGTAGCTGCGTGGGCCCAGGTGAAAGTGCTATGTATACAGCTAGTACCTTCCCAGATGTGTCCTCAAGGGTCTCCCGCCCGCCTTGCACCCGTCCGTCCGTCCTTCCATCCGTTTGCTTGCTCAGTGAGCACGCCCTGTATCCACTGAGCCGGGCAGTGGGCACACAAGAGGTTGAACAGGACAGAGGAGGTTCTGCTCGGGGCAGCTGGCACTTCAGTGGAAGCGCGTGGACATTACAGTAAGCAAATGACTCACAAGGCATTAGCGCTGGTGCTAATCCCTGTAGGAAATAATCAGGACGCCATGCTAGAAAGCCCTGTGGGATCAGAGGAGGCCTTTGCGAGGCGAGGCATTCGGGGTAAGACAGAGACGGAGGGGAGCTGAGCATAATGTTTAAGAAGGAGCTGCCCGGGGCACAGTCGTGTGTGATTGCAGCGCCAGCTAAGGAGGCTGAGACAGGAGGGTGGTAAGTTCAAAGTCAGCCTGGGCAACTTAGTGAGATCTGTCTTTTCATAAAACAGAAATCAAAACGGTTAGAAGTGTAGCTCAGTGGTAGAGTATCCTAGGGTCAGATCCTCAGTACCACGAAAAGAAAAGGGAGAGAGAAGAAAACAGGATGAACTGCGAATGGAAGGCCTGGGGCGGGAGAGGCTGGGGGAGAGAGAGGGCCGCGGCCCGTGCCTGCAGGGGCGGGTCGGAGATTGTGTCGCCGAGACTGCGTGAGGACGACACGGGCTGCCCCAGCCCTGCGCGATATCCACCTCCTCGGCTCTGTTCTAGTCTGGAAAATGGGGGCAAGCCTGGGATGGGGGTAGACACGGGATCGAGAACTGACGTCGGGGCCGTTATCCATGATTCATTAATCCAGCACCGGAGCCCCAAGGCGCGGTGCTAAAAATACCTGCCTCCCTCTGAGATGCGGCAGCTGCCACCCAGCAACTCCTAGCCGCGCCATTTGTCATAATTTGACACTGCTAAGGAGTGTCCACAGGGCCGTGTGTCTGCAAGACAGGGACGCATCCACAGCGCCCGGCCAGCTGGTTTCCAGAGCCCGCCCTGGTGCCTTCTACCTTTTATCCTCTACCACCTGTGCGCGCCATCTCGGCAACCTGGGGGTGCTCGCCACCTGCCCGCCGCCTGCCGCCCCTGCTGCGGTTGCGGTGGCGGCAGCGGTTCTCCGGAGGCCGGAGCCCAAGCGTCCCCAGCGCAGGAGCGCGCCCCGGACGCCCTGTAGCTCAGAGCGGAGCCGTCTACCCTACCCGAAGCCTTGCCGGCCCGGGATGGTGCTTTAATTAAAATACGTAAAACATCCTGGAGGGAGCTGGACCGGGAGATCCAGGCGCCCCGCCTGGGGCAGCCACAGCCGGCAGGCCAGCCCAGCCTGGGCGCTGGCCCTTCTCCCGCGCAGGGCCAGGCCTGCGGGCCGGCTCCCAGAGCCCGGGAGGCGTGTCTGACACGCACCGGCCCTCCGCTCCGGGTGCGAAGACCTTAGGGCGGGACGAGCACCACGCGCACGGTGGGCACCGCGACCTCACGGCCACTCTGGAAGGGCGTAGGATCCTCTCCGCGGCCACTCTGGAGGCCGGAGTACTTTACCCGCGCTCTGAACACTGGTGTTCTTACACAAGCCCTTGCAAAGCTGATCCCTAGCCGCTGGCGTAAACGCTCCAGCGCGGCCACCTCCACTCCACGCACTTAGGAGTGCCCACGTGCGCTCTGTTCAGACGTGTTTCTACACAGAGAGGAAGAGGAGTAGCAACGCATAGTCTACAGCAGGGATGAGCGCGCTTTTCTGCACAGATTTGTGCAAAATCAGAAAATAATATAATTCTAGACCAGAATTTTCGATCCAACTTTTTAAAAAGCAAGAAATGCAATATTTGCAAATTGTTTTAAATATTCTTCAGAGTCACTTCCCCGCCCCCAAGGGACTGGTGATTCTTACCGAAATGCCAAGACCTGCGTAAGTATCCCATGCCACCCGCGCCCCTGGTGTTCAGGCCTGTGGCACGTTCTCCCAGCAATGACAGACTGTGGGGATCGTTGAAGGGGTCGGGGCTGGGGGGGCAAACTGGACCCTGAGCTCAGCCAGAGGAGACTAGAGGCAGAGACATCTCGGCCAGAAGAGACCAGACAGCGAGAGCCCAGCCCGCTGGGAGCTCCAGGTCTGCAAGGAGAACAAGGGCCGCACTACGTGGAAGCGAATCGCTCCAGGACACACAGCTGCCCGAGGAGGTGAGGGGAATCTGGCACCATGATACCTGCCACTTCTTCCAACTCGCAGCCCCATCACCCCCGTAGAGCAAGGTGGAGAGGGGTGCCAACCGCCTCTGAAATCACCTCACGTGAAGGCAGGCTGTTGCTCTCACCAGCCGGCATCCCTCCGCCAGCCACAGCTACCTCAGGACACAGCCAGAGCTACGTCTGCACGTCGGGGTGTCAGGCTGAATTACGGGAGCCTAGAAACCAAATCCCCTCCTTCCTGGGTTACTTAACTGTCTGCCTGGCGAGGCGAGAGATTACTGGTGACAGACACTGGGGCCCACTGGCCGCTCCAGACAGAGGAGCTTTGATCACCTGGAAAACTCCAGACACCAGGGCTCCTAATGATGACTAATGAGCTCAAACATCGGAAAGTTACCCAGCACCGCGCTGCAGCAGACGCACCCGGCTCACACAGCTCCCACGGAAGCCTGGGGCCGGGCCAGAGAAACAAGGTAGCTTTGTCTAAGGGTCCTGGGGCAAGAGCTTAACCTTGACCCGACCCCTGCCCAGCTCCACCCAGAGTCCTCTTCCTCCTCTCACTGACAAAGAAGGGAAGTTTCTTATCAGGATTGGCTTGGCCAGAATTTATGTCCTTCAAGAGCATAGTTCACTCAGTCATTCATGCTCTCAACACAGATTTATCACAAGATGAGGCAGGCATGGTGCTGGATGTTCTGAATAGAAGATGGCTCATCGGGCCTTCCATCCTGTGGGAATTCGCCATCTACTCCGGAGGTTCAGTATCTCAGGCTGTGTGTGGTAAGGGGCAGATGTGGCTGGCTGTTGAGCGTCCAGATCGCCCATAGCAGGAGACCCTAAACTAGGCTGTTGGTTTGGCAGAAAGGAACAGAAGCGCACTGGGGATAGAACTGCTGCTCCCTAGGCTGGAGCTGAGTGTGACCATGTGAGGGTTCCTGGGTGTGAGTTTTACATGTATCACGTCATCAGGGACTTCCTCCTGCCCTGGAACTCTACCAACTTCAAATCTCCTTTGGCTTCACGGAACCTCGAGCCCAGAGACATTAGAATCATCTTGGGAGAGAGTTGTAAAGGTCTAGATCTCACCCCCAAAACATTCTCATTCAGAAGGTCTAGGGAGATCAGAGGCAGTGGCATTGACCATTTGGATTCACTCACAGCTGAAGGGGTATCCAGGGTGTGAGAACTGCACTTTTAAAACTGGGACAGTTCCAGGAAAAGCAGAACAAGCCAGTCGCTCTAGCTAGCACTCTGTTAGACCCTATCCAATGAGAATCCTTTTTTCCTGGAGTCACCGAATCCTAATTTTAATCATGCAGGAACAGGTTCAGGCAAGGTGACAGGACATCGCGTGTGAAGTGAGACAGGCAGAAGCAGGCCCCATCTTTGCCTTGGATGGAGTTGTATGAGAACAGGAAGGTTGAAACTGTGGCAACCCTGCTGCAATCAGGAGGCAACCGATGTAAGGGAAAAAATTCAGCCACATTAAGGGTGAACAACTAGAATGATAACTTTTTTCATGTCACCGAGATGCTACATCAACCTGAAATTGTCTATCCCAATGTCATTGATATGTGGCTAGATAACTTCTTGCTTAGACACTGTTATTTAGTATTCTATTAATTATAGCCAAAATATCATGACTCAAAAAAACAGGGGGGGGGGCCCTAAAATCATTTATTTATCTATGATCCCTCAAATCATCCTGATGACTTCCTCCAATCAGCTAATCCACTTGTTCCTAAAATGTGACCCTCTCTTAGCAGCAACAGCAGCATCACCTGGGAACTTGTTAGACGTGCAAAGTCGTGGGCCCCTCGGATCTTCAGAAACAGAAGCCCTGAGCAGTGGGTCCCAGCAGCCTTGTGTTTTAGCAAAGCCTTCTAGATGATTCTGACTGTTGCCAAAATTTAAGAGCCACTCAGCTAATCAACACCTGGATTCTCTGGGTAATACTAGACTCCCAAAATTTCTGATAGAACTTTTAAACTTCTCCCAGGTCAAAGCTGCTTCTTAAATAAAGCAGTGTATCCTCTCACCTTCTGATCTGTCTCCTTTCTGCCCCAGGATTGACCCCCCAAGTGCCATAAGAAAACAACAAAAAACTTAAAAACCTCTTTCTCCTTCCTCTGCAGGCCTTTCTCTAGGCAATCCTACATGAGGTGGATGCTCGATCGCCTGGCCTGGGATATTTGGGCATGAAGGAGGAGAGGGAAGAAGTTCTTGGCAGTGGGGCCTGGCAGGAGGTCAATTTGTCCATCCAATGGTTAAGGACGGAGAGCGAATGCCAGTGTTCCTGGCAGACATCCTAGTGGGGATCAGCACTGCCTTTACAGGCACAAGCATCACATGGCGCCCAGATGGGCAGAGAGAGAGAAGAAAGAGGAGGCGGAGGTAGCTCCACTTCCTCCTCCTTCCCTGGGGTCTGTCCTGGCTGGCCTCTTACACTTCTGGTTGATCCTACTCCTCCATACAATGAATTATTCAAAGCCCCAGTAAAAGAAAAAACAAAGGCCACCAAGTAGATGACCCATGCCTGTAATTTTAGCTATTTGGGAGACTGAGGCAGGAGGAGTGCGAGTTCAAGGCCAGTCTTGGCAACCTTAAAAGACTCTTGTCTCAAAAAATATTCATTTATCTATCTATCTATCTGAGTCTTGCTCTGTAGTCCATGCTGGTCCTGAACTCACTATGTAGCTCAAGCTGGCCTCAGACTCATAGCAGTCTTCCCCCTATCTCAGCCTCCCAAGTACTGGGATCACAGGCAACGGACACCACGCTCAGCTAATTTTTATGTGGTGCTGGGGAATCAAGTCAAGGGCCTTGCATATGCTAGGCAAGCACTTTAACCAGTGAGCCATGCCCCCAGTCCTCTGTCTCAAATTTTAAAAAAATAAAAAGGGCTGGGGATATATAGCTCAGTAGTAGAGAGCCCTGGCTTTGATCCCCATGTACACACACAACAGAAGGGCAGAAACTGAACAAGAGACCTCCTGGTCCAAGGAGCACCCATTCTCAGGTAAAAAAAAAGAAATGAGAGGCTGAAGGAATAGGCCAGTGGTTTAAGCAGTTGTGCAGCAAGCTCCAGGCCCTGAGTTGATTCCTAACACCACATAAGCCAGGTGTAGTGGGGCACTCCTGTAATCCCAACACTCAGAGGCTGAGGCAGGATTGCCATGTGTTAGAGGCCAGCCAGGGCGATACAGTGAGTTCAGCACCAGCCTGAACTCAAAGCAAGATCACGTCTCAACAACAACAACAATAAAAAAAAAAAGACAAGAAAAAAGAAATGGTAAACTACCTCATTACATCTCCTTTCCGGAATATTCTCACCAGCAATAATTTTTAGCATTTCACATGTGCTCTTGAATTTAATTATTCTACTTTACATTCAAAAGGCTCACGCAATGGACATCACATTGTGAATAAAGATTTAGTTAAAAATAAATAATAACAGTAATAATTCTTGCCTCTGATTTAGCATTTTTTTGGGCGCAGATCCAGGGTCTTTACGTCAGCCCACAGCTTACAAGCCACCCTCCCCGGAGTGCTGCTGGCTTCGTTTTGTCCTAGCTGAATTAGGTTCGTGAGTCCTGTGACAGCAGCTCCATTTTGTTCATCGTTCATCTGTACTCATCAAATAAGGCCGAAGTGTCATAAAATATTTAAACACTTGCACCGCTTCTGCTGTGAGGTTCAAGTTGGCAATGCCGCTGACAGTGCCCCGCTGGCCAGCAGCCCTCGAGGACTGCTGAGGAGCTGCTTATCAGCTGAGGTTTGGCACACGGAGGGCTTCTCGTGGTTTGGGAGGTCACCGTCAGAAGCGAGGGCCATGCCAAAGCACTGCTGCTCCTCTCTTGTGGGGTCCGAGTGTTTCTTGCCCCCACTGCCCTTGGTCTCTGGTTGCGCCCATGTCTCAGAAGGGCAATTCAGCCCACTTTCAGGCCCTGCCCACTACAGCTGCTTCTGGGAGAGTGGTGTTTGCTGGTTTTCAGGTCTCAGCATCCACAGGCAGAAGCACATTCAGCTCTTGGATGGTCATCGTCCTTGATGCTTGGTCTGTCTGACTCTTGGTTGACAACGCTTTTCTTGGCTAACATCACTTGATCATTGTCACAACTTGGACAAGATACCTAACAGTCCCTCTTGGTGGATAATTACATGGAGATTGCTACTGAGGACATGATAGTTGGGGTGAGCTGATGAGCCAGAAAAGGCTGATAAGCAGAAAGTAGCAGGCAAGATTATTTTATAGCCTTCCTGTTAGGAGAAGACAATTAAGAAAGTTCACTGGAGAGCTGTGCAAAGAAGTCCAACCACTCCTAAGTTTGAGGTTCTATTTCCAGCCAAGACTGGTTCCAAGCTGGTCATCTTACCCTACCCTCTGCATGTCACCTGGTAGCCAAGTAGGTGTTCACCTCTTAAAGTCCCCTTCCCTTCTGGCTTTTCAGGGATGAAGAGGAGGCATCTCAACTGCTCTCTGCCAGCCAAAGAAACATTCCTTTGCCAAAAGGCTAGTTACTCTGATCACCCAGCTTCCAGAGCCTGTAAGCTCAGAGGATGGGATAAACTGCCCAAAGGCCTCACGGGCCTGTCTTTGGAAACCCGATTCATTGGATTCCTAGCTCTGGGGTTGTGAGGAGTCAAAATAATCTTTGTAGTTGCAGACAACAGGTCATCAGGGTTTGGTTGAGGCTCCAGAGGGAGTTGCTTTCGAGACCCAGTGTCCTGGGGCAGCAAAAAGGCTGGTCTCTAGGATCAGTGCAAAGTACCAAGCCCTGGTAGGCCAGGGCACTTGCAAAGTCCATGACGGGGCCACAAAGGTGCCAGGTCCCTCCCAAACACACAGCCTCAGAGTAACAAAGCCTCGGGAATCAATCAACCTGAGCAGGACGCCCCATTCTGTCTGAGCAGCTCCCTCTTCTCCCTCTGTTCTCGCCAGGGGAGGCCAGAGTTCACATCAAATGTCATTAATCATCTTCCTGGGGGCTGGAGGCTTATTGGACAGTCCTATTAATCAGAGGCCTATCACACCCACAGCCGGCTGGGTCGCCATTGTCCTGTTCCTCACCTATCATAGAAAGATTAGATTATCAGTGACAACTGAGACACCCTTTGAGTCACAGGAAAGCCGGAGAATGGGGTTGCTTTTATTTTTTTATTTATCCCCTGATTTGAGGATGAGCCGTTTCTTGTCTTGTCACACTGCATCCCTTTTCTTCAAAGAATCAGCTTTAAGAATCCAATTTGTCAAACTGGACAATCATTGGCAAATCCATAAAAAAAATAGAGGAGAGAAAGAAAAAAGAAAAAGCCCTCAAAGACTTTATCAAAAAAAAAGGTGAAATAAAGCAGAAGGCTTTAAATGGGGCCTGAAAGGATTAGAAAATAAGTTGCATTTGGCAACAATTAATCTCTGAAAAGCAGGAGCTCTGTAAAAAAGAAGAAGAAGAAGAAGAAGAAAAACTGTCAGAGATGTGTCAAAAAGGGATGCTGGGGACTGACAACTGAGGTCTGTCCATCACCAGAGTATCCATCCCCCTTCAGGAATGAATCTGAGCAGAGACCTGAGGCCAAAAAAGGACATAATATCTTCCAAGCTTTCTCCCAACTTTCTACCAATTAGTATATAAACACAAAACAGAACAGCACACAGAACTTAGGTGTCCCCCCCTCCCAATCCCAGGGGAGACTCCGTCGCTCAGCAGCTCCTGAAGCACCCAGGGTAAGACCAGGACAGCCCAGGAAACATACAAAATGAGTTATCTGGGCCCAGGGCCTTGGTGACCCTGAAATCCAAGGCTGTCACCTAGGAACGCGAAGTCAGGAAGCAGGCTGAGCGTTAACTCTTGCACAGAGGAGGGGACAGTGGTCAGAGAGCATCAAGAGTCAGCAGTGACCTGTCTCCTACTCACTGATGCACTGTGGGGAGTTCGTCAACTCTTCCAGGTTTCTTGAGATTCTGTACACTCAAGTTTTGATGCGAATATTCTTTAAGTATTAGCAACTTTTTCAAAACTTTTAATCAAAATTACACGTGTGTATTGTGTGTGTGTGTGTGTTAATCATACATGCCAAATAAAACCCATGGGTGGATCCCATTTGGCTTCTGTTGCTGATATAACCCACCTGCCTGTGTGTACGCAAGAACCCTAAGCCCCAGAGAAGGCTGGTAAGTGCCGTGGTCACATCGGTGGTTAGAGACAGGGCCAGTTCAAAAGCCTGGTCCAGACTTCCGGTACAGAGCATGCATGTGAACTCAAATGGGAGCAACATCGTTCCTGGACAGCAGAGTGGTAAGATGAAGAAGAAAGCAGAGATCTCAGACCTTCACTGTGAAAGCGAAGGAGCCTCTAATTTAGACAGGACCTAAGTGGTTGTTGCTTTAACCTTGATACTTGACTCATTTAACTTGTCTGCCTGACAGAGTAGCTGTGAGTGATCCTCTAGGTGTGTGCTATCGAGGTCTGGCACCCAGGGATGAGGAGACTTCTCTGTGACCCTTCTCTTATAGCTATGGACTATGAGATCTGGGCAGACACATTACCTCCTTGGCTACAACAAAAACCTGGGGATGGGGAACCAAACTACCTTTTCCAATTTTGGCCCTGCCACTAACTGGGTGTGTGATGCTAGCATCTCACTCAACTCCCCTGAGTCTCAGTTTCATTTTTTTAAATGGAGCAATAATATCTACCTCCAGAGGTTGCTGTGAAGATTAAAAGTAGCATAGATGAGAGCATGACAATCATGTAATAAATGATTGCCCTATAATATAATCATGTTCTGTTTTATTTTCGAAAGTGCTGATATTGAGGCACTACCTTGTAGAAAGCTGAGTCTGACAGGAGCCTAACAATCATTATAATATGATTATCTATTTTTTTAAAGAAAAAAAAAGCTGGGATCTGAAGATGGAAAGTTTATTTTCTACTGGTGGCATATTTTTTTAAATCTACATTTGCTTATAAATGAGGTTGTTTTTAACCACTTTCACACCCCGTGCCAAACACCGCGTTTTCTGCTATGACTCTTTTGGAAATAAGAAAGTTTTCTATTATAAATGTATTTCAAAGTAGAACCTTACAAGCCTTTAGGCCACCAAATATGTCAGTAATATTGGCCTAGTCAACACAGTATAATGTGTCCCTTCCTGTGCTCATTAAGGAGAGATTTGTGAGACAACTCAGGCCATATTTGTCCACCAGAAGTTTGAGACAAGCTTCATTTTTTAAAAAGATTGTTTCCCAAGGCAGCTTATGATCATTAGTAAGAGGCTGAGCCTCAAAGCAGTTTTGATATTTTGGAACAGACGCTATATACAGCATTATAGGCAGGCCAGCCGGTCATCCGTGAAAATTGAACACTTGAAAGTGTTAACTGTTGGGAAATTTGACAGGTATCATGTCTGCCTTTATTAGGTGATTAATTAAAGGATGCTGGAGGTGCTGGCGTGGAGTGAAAGGCCCCAATTCGGTGCTTTGATAGATCGGGGGATGGATCTGACTCCTCTCACTCGGCTCCAAGGCCTTGGGCTACTTTCTTAAACTCTCCGAATCTCCATTTATTCTTGTGTGAAATGAGAGTAATAAAGCCTACTTCATAGGACTTCGTGAGAATTAAACCGAAGATGTATGCGCTCAGAAACTACGAGCTGCCTTCTCTACTGCCACAGCACCTCCAGAAGACAAGGTGGGATTCCCCCGAGACAGGTATTCACAGAGCCACCCTCAGATGAAGTCCCTTGTCAAGTGACAGGATGAATCAGCTCAGAGCCAGATGCAGGTTAATGTCAGCTGCGAGGAGAGAACGCGAGCATGCTCTTGCTGTGTCTATTTAGGCTTCTGATGGGAAGGCCAGTTGCCGAGTTATTTGCATGAGAGGTTGCAGCCTCCTTGGAGCCGATCTGGGATCTGACATTGGAGGCCTGGCTGCATTCCAGTTTAAGATGCGTACTAGGTGGGGGTGGAGTGGGAGACGCCAAAGCATTAGCCTAGGGTGAGGAGCTAGCCCTTGGAAGACATCCAAAGGGCACATAGCACGCGGCCCCCAGGGTGATTCTTTCTGCTCTGGAGAAGTCCCTGAGAGTGACTCTTCATCTAGGAGACAAAGACGGATGGCCTCACTGCCTAGTAGGGACCAAGAGAGAAGGAGGCCTAGACCCAAAGCTGGGGCGAGACGGGAGGACAGCCAACATTGATGGAGTGTTAACTGGACACTAAACGTGGGCTTGGAGCTTCGCATCTCACATCTCACCTGATTTTCCCGTGAGCCTTCGGAAGTAGACACAACCATTAGATTAGTGGAGACCACAGCGGCCTCAGGTCACATAGCTCCCAACCGCTGGCCACAGGCTTCCACAAATGCACCTGATTCCTACAAGATAGGTCCCCAACAGCCAGGCCTGCACTCCGTCCCATTTAGGGCAAAATCCTCCCCGTGTTGGACAAAGATATAATTAGAAGCAGAGGTCTCTGTTCCGTGTGGGATCCTTTCTCTGTATGGGGCAGATTCTAGAGGCCACTAGGGCCTGGGTTCTAACCTTGAAGCTGTAACACACTTACACATGTGCTGCAGGAATCCTAAAATTGCACATAAAATTCCCGGTACTGGGCCCGTGCTGGGGAAAGAGTGGAGAGAAATGGTTTCTCTCTCTTCTCAAGACTTCTCTAAGTAGCCCTCAGACATCCCTGGATCTGCCCCCTGCCAGGCTGGTACAGCCAAGGAGAGACAGGCTGATCTCCCATCTGCTCCGGTGCTAGTGATATGTCCTCATCTTCAGTGACCTTGTGGAGACTCTCACTTAAAGTGCTCTTTAGGCTTGGGGCTGATCCTTTGGGAGGCACAGGCAAGGAGGAGTCACTGCAACCTAAAAATATTGGCAACCAGGACAGCGATTCAGGCTCCCAGAACCAAATGGAGAATTTGTAAGCTTTCAGCCACCTGAAATCGTGGCGCTCTCCCCGGCATGCTTAATAAAAGCTGACAGCCCGCATTGTTCTGCCAGGACAAGGTATGCTGCATCCCAGTGATAGGGTAAAGAGAGCAGGGGACAAAGGCACCAGCACCAACCAGGGGGCAGAGGGAAGGGCAAAAAAATGAAGAGTGTGGGCTGGTGGGGGGGTGACCCTTAATCAGGGGCCTGGCAGGAGACCCTGGGAACGCAGCTCCTGACAGCAGAGACCACGGGCTCCAGATGGCTTTTTGTTTCAAAGCAATAAAAAATGTAATCTGACAGGCCCTGAGATGGGACTCCAAAACAAAAGTCTGCAGGGTGGGAGAGAGGGAGAGGGCGGGGTTAAAGGTATCAGAGTCGGAGAAAGACAGAAAGAAGTGGTTGTGTCTTCACGCAGCTGCGGGTTTTGCAAGTGACATTTAATTCCAGAGGTGCAAGGCAGGGATGAAACCAGTTGTTTTCTGGTGTTGGCAGGGAAGAGGAATTGGAAAATGGGCTGGACACTTGGCCCCTGAAGAAAAGGGGGATTTCGCCAGTTGGCCACGGATGTGGGCTCTTTGCATCCTGGTCCCGCCCTCCCCAAATCATTAGGGGGTGATATAAACATACAGGGCTCCCTGGTGCAATTTAATTGCTCATAGACCGAAAAGTGATGAGCTCCATCGAATTGCACAGACGTCCTGTAGGAGACCAGCTGCCATCTTAATGTGGCTTCTCAGAGGGACATGCACCCCCACCTGCTTCATCGGGAGCATACAGGCGTCCAGGGAAACAGCGGCACCCCTGTGGCCTCTGATGGGGCTGTCGCCTTTTATTAAGTAATCTCTGCCTTTCAGATCGCTGCATGTTTTCTTCCCAAAGGTCTTGGGTGCTGTGTGGGCCCAGCACACAGCAGGCTCCCGATAAATATTAAACAGCGGATGCTGGCAATGTCGCCAGATCTCATTGAAGGGGACAACTTGTCACCCAAGAGATGGACCCCACTCCAAGGCTATGATGTGGACACTATGGCTAGGAGCAGGGAATTCAAAGTGTGATGGGTTAGGACTCCTCAGGGAGAGAAATGCGGCAGGGGGATCAGCGGATGTTAGCTCGTACCTCTTGAAGAGATTAAAATGATAACTGGAATATGCATAGCTCCAGTGAAGAGGCAGGGAGATAGTGCTCTCCCACTGTGGCAAAGGAGAAGAACTTCGGACTTTTTCAAAACCGATGTGCCCAGATGCTCAAAGTGCAAATACACACGCCCCTTTGGTCCAGAGATCCCGGGAACACACGCTATGGCATAGGTGGATCTGCACAGAGTGGTACATATAAATGAATTCACGGCAACATGATTCATAATGAAAAATGAAAAACAACTTCAAATATTCACCATTAGGGAACTTGATCATACCGCCATACAATGGAATACTCAACAGTTAAAAAATAACAGGCTGGGTTTTAGCTCAGTGGTCAAAGTGTATGTTTGGCATGTGTGAAACAGCAATAATAGCAAAGTATGTTTACCTACTGATATGGAAAGGCCTTTAAGATTGTTAGGTTAAAAAAAAAGAAGGTAGTAAAAAAATAACACATGCCAGATCATGCCATGGATGTAATTATTTTTAAAACTACCTAAATATATAAAATACAGGTATATAAGGAAGTCTATGCACATAAGTGTATACACAGTGTTTACTTTTGGAGGGTTTAGGCAAAAGGGAGGCTGGAAAGAGGTCTGCAATACAGCTCTACCATTTTGCCTTATAATTAGTAGAAGGAAAACATCTGTGCATTACTCACATAGTTTACAGTTGAAAATACACAGTTGACAAACATCAATGAGTTTTAAGAATAAATCTGAGCAGGCCTGGAGTCCCAGCTCCGCCTCTCTCTTGGTTCACAACTTTAGGAAAAGTGCCCTGATTCTCTGAGCTTGGGTCTGAGCCACAGGTGGGGGTGGTCATGATACCCACCTCAAAGGCGTGTTGGAGGTTTAGATGAGATCTGTCTGCAGAGAAGAGCTCAGAGTCTACAGTGGCAGCTGATGTCATCAAAGACCAAGTGTCTCAGGAGTGGGGAAGGATGAGGGGAAAGGCAGCAGAAGAGCTCAACTTGCTCCATAAGCCAAAGTCTCAGAGGTATGGGAAGTTCTGTAGACTGAGGGCACCAAGAGATTCCCTGACTCACCGCGTAACTTCTGTGTTATCTCCAGGCTGGACAGGTGCAGCCTCATTGCCCTCTTTGTTCAGGATTTAGGTAACAGAGAGAGCAGGTGGGCTCTGGGCCCCAGGACAATGTTAGATGAGGTATCTCACTGCCCTTTGATGATGAAAAAGTACTGTGGATGCCTGTTTTTCAAGAGATGCCTCCTTATCTGGTGTTTCTAGAACAATATAGGTCTTTGGCTGTGATGGGGTTCCACTTTCACCTGACACACCTTCCTTTCTCAGAAGAATGGTATGTTGGAAAACTCATCACTGGAGCTAGAAGTTGAGAAAAAACAAGGTTGACTCACAGAGTGTGAGCTTGTTCATTATAAACTGCAGGTAAAAATTAGAACCCACCTTCACAGCGAGACGCTCAGTGTGGACTGGGAGAGGTAGGCACAATAGCCCTTCAGGTGTTTATTTTGTGCTGAGGAAACTGAGCCCAGAAAAGGTAATTCTTCTAAAGATACACAGCAGATAAGAGGCTGAGGCTGAAACTGAGTTTCTAACCCAGCATTGTCCAAGAGGAGGACATAGTGAACCACATATGTAACATAAAATCATGTAGTAGTTATCTTAAAATGGAAAGAGAAGGGTGAGATTAATTTTAACAATACATTTTACTTAACCCAGTATCCCTACAACATTATTGAACATATAATCTATATAGGAATTATTAGGATAGTCTAGATTTTTCCTTTTCCTCCTAAGCCTTCGGGTGTGCCATGGATGTACCCTTTCAGCACAACTGAGCTTGGACCAGGCACATTTTCAGCCCCTTGGTTGTTATGTTGGATGACACAGCTCTAGACTCTGGCCACTTGAGCTCTCTCCTAGGTCTGGCTGCAATCACAGGGTGCTTGTGTGTTGAACTCAGGCTCGATAATTGTATGCAAATAGAGAGACTCAGGACAAAAGAGATCTGGAATTTGGTAGGTATGAGGCATGTGGCCAGGTGTTGGGGAGGATGGAGAGTAACAAGCTTTAGAGATTAATGGGAACTAGCCAAGGAAGAGCTGCAGACACCTCAGGGGAGAGAGAAAACCCAGGATAGGGGCAGAAGTAACAGCCTCGGGGACACAGCTGTGCGAGTCCTAAAGACCCAGCCAGCTTGCAGGCAAGCACAGCCTACAAATTCCCACAAGGAGACTCTCTCTTTCATCCAAAGACTCAGCTCAGAAGCCTGCACACTCTGCCAGGAAGGCACGACTGTGCTTGCTGCTTCTCCTGTAGGCAGCACCTCCAGCACAAGTCTTTGTTCTTCTCAGGCCAGAGGGAGCAATCCAAGCTTAAGTTGGCAGTGCAGAGCGTAACAACGTTCAGAGATGACCACTTTGTTGCGGCTTGGCACCCACAAGCGTGGGTACACATCTCTGACCCCATGGTTACAAGCACATGACTGAGGGAAAGTTACCGCCTGAGCCTTAGTCTCCCCAGCTACAAAGTGGGCAGGCGAATTGTGCTAGGCCTACCGGTGACCTCATGGGGCATGTGAGAGGGCTATGCATGTCAAGCTCTCTTCGTAAGGCCACAGGAAGCTCTCACCAGACTGCTGCTGTGGGCAAATGGCACACCACCTGTGGATCTGTGGAGGGAGGCAGCCTTTGCAGCCGTTGAAGAAGGAGAAGGAAGGTGGCCCCGGCCCCACACCTAAGTCAGGCCTCATGACTCCCATGTCAGAGCTCATCCTGTCGCTGTGGGAGACATTTCTGATGAGCTTGTAAAAGGAGAGTCTCTTCACTTCTTATTGCTATTCCTTTGTTTTTAGTTTTTGTTGTTTCGGCTTGTTTGTTTTTGCTTCTAAAGAAGAGATGGGACAGAGACGCTTCATAGCATTTCAGTTGGTCAGGGTCATGCTCCTGAGGGACCCAAGGTTCTGACTGAGCAGCTCAAAGCCAGGACTTCAAAAAGCATAAGTGTCAAAGGGCAAGTGTGGATCAGGAAAAGGCCCGATTTAATGGATATGAGGCGGTTTGAGTAGGGGTGTTTGCAGGATGCTGGAGTGGGCTCATTTGGCCCTAAGGGTAGCTGTTTCTTTGGGGATTCTGTGTAAAGGGTCTAAAAGTCACCCTTGTCCAGAAGAGGGCAGAGTTTTCATTCTCAAAGGCAGGGAGCAGGCTGACAGGCAATCAGGCCTCTGCAGCTGCCTCATCTAGGGCCAGGACAAAAGTATTATTTTATCTTTCTTCTTCTCCTTCTTCTTCTATTTAACAGTCTCCTTACATAGCCCAGGCTGGCCTTGAACTTTTGATCTTCCTGTCCTCCTGCCTCAACCTCCCAAGGGCTGGGATTAGAGGTGTGCCCTCAAAGTAACCTGGGAAGCAAATCATCTGGTCTACTTAGTTTTGCAAAAGACCAGAAGAGGTAGAGAAATAGGCCCAAAGTCACATAGCTGGAGAGAAGTTGAGCCAGGATTTATGCGATTGATTGGAGAAGGCGATGGGGTAGAAGGGCAGGGGAAAAGATGGGGTAGACGGGGAGAGAAGATGGAATTTTCATAGCACTTGTCTGTAGAGGGCAGGGCCACCGAGCCTACTCATGGCTCTTGCACAGGAACAGAGGTCCAAGTCCTTCCTGGTTCATTGAAAAAGTAGGAAATGACATCCATCAATAGATGAAAGACCCTCCTGGAGAGGACTGTGGAGATGATTTGGAAGAATGAGACTTCTTCCATATTTTGTAGCTCCCGTTCATTTGGGGAAGATCTCAAAGATCCATCTTCAATACTTACAATTTAATGGTTGCCCTAGTTGGCATGCAACTCCTTCCCTATCAGGGGTGGAGGGACCTATAGCCTCAAGTAGCTGGGGAGGAGGGAATATTTGACACAAAATATGATGACATTCTAGGCCATGGAATTTACATTAGAAAACGGGAAGATAGTCCCAGACATCACAACTGAGAAGCTCAGTGTCCCCGCAGAATCAGCCACCAGCTTTTCTAGGGCTTCCAAGATGGAGTGGGCAATGGTCTTTGAGGCAGGCATGAAAACTGCCAACCTTGCAGTGGACCAAATGACATTTTAAGGTCCCTCCTAACCTGAAGAGTATTGGTTGAATGGATGAATGGCTCAGTTACTTACACATGAGTGATCTATTCTTTTCATTCAAGCGTCATAGAACCAAGGTCATGGCCTGCCAGCTCTTCCAGCTCAGAGCTTGTTTGGGCACAGAAGCAAGAGTGGGCTGGGGGTGGGGGGAGGAGTCCACAGCCTCTTCCCAATTCTAATGTCCTTCTCTTTCACCTGAAATAAGAGGAAGTAATGGTTCTGAGCAACCCTTGTAGACAGTGGCAAGAGGATTAATTAATGTGGCAAACGTGCTCAGAGATCTCTAAATGAGGGCATCAGCCAAGGGCCGACTTCATTAGAGTGATGATGGCTATTAGGATTACGCTATTGTTATTATGTTTGCTCTCCCAACCCTTAAATCACGCTCCATCTTGCAATCGCTTGCATTTTATGTAATTATACTTGTATAGGTAACAAATGGATATTTCTGCAAGCCTGGGAGAGAGCCTTCTGCATACATACATTCATCTGCTTCATTAGTTCTCGACCTGGTGTGCTTTGTCCCCCCAACCCCCCCTTTCCTGCCCATCTTCAACAGAAAATTAATGAGTTTTAATACCTTGCAAAAGAGGATTATGCCATGGGAATACCCCAAGTGTACTCTGGGTTTTAAATCCACACATTCAGAGGCTTCCTAAAGGTTAGACAAAGGTTAACAAACAATTAATATGTTGAATCAATGTGCTAAGTCTGTTTACCCAGTCTTTGCAACCTAAAGGCCGTTAACCATCAGTCTCTGTGCTTTCCATTGATCTCTCTTTCCTAACCCGTCCCTATTCTGATCCCTGAATAATTTGGGTGAGAAGAAAGAAAAAAATGTCCCAAGAAAGCAGTAAATACCTCTGGAAAGTTCAAGATTTGTTATTATTTAAGGTTCAAACTTTTGGGAGTCCTCTTGATGGACTTGAGTAGAAGTTTTGGGAAGACAATGGGAAATGGAAAGCACACCTGCCTTTTTAACAAGCAATACCTGTTGTCTCTTGTGTTGATTTGCTTCCTACTTGCAGGTAGCAGGGGTGGAGAAGAGGTGTGATGGAACTCTCATGTTGGGGAGCCAATGGAAAAAAGCTCTGTTATCTGGGGAGAGGACAATGCAGGGCAGTGGGGGCCCAGGATGTTCCTTTTCTTAGGAGACAAGAACAGGCTAAGGAATAGCCAAATATATTCCGGGTGAGGTGACTTCCCCACAGCCATCTCTGAATCCTACAGAGAACTTCATTGTCCTACCTTTTTAGGATGTCGTGGCCGCTAATGGTGATAGTGGTCATAACAGTAATAAGACAGTGACCTTGATGAGGCTGTCCAGATTTGACATTAGAATTTGGGAACACAAGACGAGCATCACATCTGTCATTTCCCACCTGGCTCCTTTAAAAGGAGCTGTGCTGCCTGCACAAACTAGCCTTGGCTCAGTCAAAATCACCTGGCATGGCAACCTAGATCCCCTCTCCACGCCGAGTCCCCGGCTCTCTGCTTGTTACTCACCTTGTTTTTCTACCTGCTTCCGATGACCGTTCTTGCACACAGACTGCCATCTCTGGCCCTTGAGGTACTTCCTTAGATATGGTTTGACGTGTGCTCCAGGGCTCCCCAGAGTCCACATGCCTTGCTTAGGTCATCTCATCACTGCCAGAGACAACTGTGGGGCACTTCAACTCTGGCGTCATTCTCCCCTCCCAAATGAATATTACCAAGGACCGAGAGCTCACTGTCTGGTTTTGGTTGTCCTGTTGGTTAGTGCTCAAAAACAGTAACACCAGAAAAACACAGTTATTGACCAATCAGGACGGATGCTTGTGCAAAACAAAGGGAAGAGCCGAGCTGGCCTTTGCGGACCAGCTGAATGTTCACCCTGGTGGTCTAGATATTTTTGGGAAAGGGTTGTTTTGAAAGTTACCAACGTGCTCTGCTCGCATACTTTCTTCGATATGTTTGACTTTCACGTTGTGTGTAAAGTAAGCTGTGTTTAGCTTTATTCCCACTTCTGACACACTGGTGTGTGTACTTATCTTTGTTTCTAAAACTTCTTGCAGTGGTTAACATGGTGCCTGTGAAAACATGCCAGGCCCTATCCTTGGGGGTTCCCATGAATGGCCCCATTCTGATCCTTTTAGAAACCCGCTGAGGAACATACAATTACCAACCCTCATTTCACAGACAGGATAAAGAAGAACTAGAGAAGTTGTGGCGTTTGACCAGGGCACACAATTCAAAAGCAATAAACCCAGCTTTCTTTGATGACAAGATACAGGCTCTTAACAACAAGGTTATACTATCTCCCACAAGGAAAAGAATATTTTATTTAACAAGAATTACGCACTGTCTCTCATCCCAGAGCAAATTAGATGATTCATTTAAGCCCTCTGGCCTTTTCT
The DNA here is from genome assembly GCA_004027205.1 of Ctenodactylus gundi. Taxonomy (NCBI): domain Eukaryota; kingdom Metazoa; phylum Chordata; class Mammalia; order Rodentia; family Ctenodactylidae; genus Ctenodactylus; species Ctenodactylus gundi. The sequence continues at coordinate 195,344 of PVKB01003105.1, forward strand.
CTTTACTTGGAAATGAGGGTGTTTGATGTGTAGCTCCTAATAATAGGGAAAACAACGAGAAAAACAGATACCCAACAATCAGAAAAATGCAAAAATTAATAATGGTATGTCCCCTTAGTATATTATAAATCATTAAAAATAAATTTTACAAAGAGTTTCATAACACTTAAATGTGTTCATATATTCAAATAATTGAATAAAGCAGGATACAAAATTACATACAAGATACTGTGTTATTACAACTATTTAAAACATGGTGAAGACAGGCTTACTAGTATGTGCCTGTAATCCCAGCTACACAGAAGGATAAGGCTCAAGATCACAAGTTCAAGGCTAACCTCAGCAATTTAGTGAGGGCTGCCTAAAATTAAATACATAAAAAGAGCTGGGATATTGCTCAGTGCTAGAGCACCTCCAAGCTCAATTCCTAGTACTGCCTTCCCCCACCCCGCCCCACCCCCAAGAATCAGGCATAGAACGCTGAAGCATTTATGGATGAAAGGTACTAATGTTTGTAGCTCTGAAATACATCAAAAAAAGTGAAGGACTGGTGGGGCAAAAGTTGATTGCAGAATCTCAGGGAGGCAGGCGGAGCATTCACTTTTTTCCCCCATTTTATTGATAGGTATACGGGCAAAATTTAAGGTTTACAATGAAGTTGAGCCTTTTATGCACATATGTATCTTGTCAAGGTGACAAGGACGTTCCCACTCTCCTTTTGTCCCTCCCCCTCCCCCTCTCCCTCCCTCCTCCCCCACTCTACTCCCCTCTTTCACTTTGTTTTTTGTCTTAAGTTCCATTTTGTGACAAATTATTATAAAGATCATACACCACGACCAAGTTGTCTCCATCCCAGGGATGCAAGGCTGGTTCAACATGCACAAGTCTATTAATGTATCACATCACATAAACAAAAGCAAGGACAAAAACCATATGATCATCTCAATAGACGCAAAAAAAAGCCTTTGACAAAATACAACACCCCTTTCTGATCAAAACTCTGATTAAAATAGGTATAGAAGGATCCTACCTCAAGCTGATAAAAGCGATTTATGATGATCATGCACCAACATCAACCTAAATTGGGAAAAACTGAAAGTGCTTCCCTTCAAATCAGCAATAAGACAAGGGTGTCCACTCTCACTGCTCCTATTTAACATAGTGCTCGAAGCCTTAGCCGGAGCAATCAGGCAAGAGACTGGAATAAAGGAAATATGCCTAGGAAAGGAAGAAGTCAAACTATCCTTATTTGCAGATGACATGATCCTCTATATAGAGGACCCCAAAAACTTTACCAGAAGACTCTCAGACCTAATAAACAAATTCAGCCAAGTTGCAGAATATAAACTCAATACACAGAAATCAATAGCATCCCTCTACAGCAACAATGAAAACACAGAGCACAAGACTAGAAAAACAGTTCCATTCATAGTCACCTCAAAGAAAATTAAATACCTAGGAATCACCTAACAAAGCAAATGAAGGACCTCTATACTGAGAGCTATAGTACTCTGAAAAAAAGAGATTCAAGGAAGATATCCTCTGTTCTGGACAGGCAGAACCAACATTGTCAAAATGGCCATACTACTTAAACTAATATACAGATTCAAGGCAACCTCAATCAAGATACCAGCAGCATTTTTTTTTTTTTACAGAACTAGGGAAAATGACCTGACAATTAATATGGAACCAAAAGAGGCCAAAAATAGCCAAAATAATCCTAAGCAATAAAATAAAAGCAGGAGGCATCACAATACCAGATATCAAATTATATTGCACAGCCACATTGATAAAATGACATAGTATTAACACAAAAACAGACAGGTGCACCAACAGAATAGACTTGAGGATACCCAAACATGCCCCAGTACCTCCAGCCATCTGATCTTCAACAAAACAGCCAAAAACACACACTGGAGTAAAGACAGCCTCTTTAACAAATGGTGCTGAAAAAAACTGGCTAGCCATATGCAAAAGATTGAAACTAGACCCACAACTTTCACCATGCAGCAAAATAAAATCAAAACGGATCGAAGACTTAGACATTAAAATGGAAATACTGAACTTGTTGGGAAAAAAAGTAGGCAAAACCCTTGAAGACATAGGTGTAGGCAAGAACTTTCTCAATAAAACACCCAAAATGCAAGAGATAATACTAAGAATTGGCAAATGGGACGATATGAAATTAAAAAGCTTCTGCACAGCAAAGGAAACAATTAACAGAGTGAAGAGAGCACCCACAGAATGGGGAAAAAATACTTGCCAGCTACTCCTCAGACAGAGGACTATTATCAAGAATATACAAAGAACTGAAAAAAGTAGACCCTCCAAAGTAAAAGATCTAATCAAAAAATGGGAATCTGAAATGAATAAACCATTCTCAGAAGTCCAAATGGCCAATAAATACATGGAAAAAAATGTTCAACATCTTTAGCCATCAGAGAAATGCAAATTAAAAAAAGGCCAAGGTTCCATCTAACTCTAGTAAGAATGGCTGCTATTAAGAACTCAAAAAGCAGCAAATGCTGGTGAGGCTGTGAGGAAAAAGGACCCCTCCTACACTGCTGGTGGGACTGCAAACTGGTACAACCACCATGGAAAGCAGTGTGGACATTCCTCAGAAAACTGAACATCGACATCCCATTTGACCCAGCTATCCCTCTTCTGGGTATCTTCTCAAAAGAGTTAAAGTCATCATACTATAGTGATACATGCACATCCATGTTTATGGAAGCACAATAGTCAAATCTTGGCAGACGCCAATACGCCCAACTACAGGTGACTGAATAAAGAAGATGTGGCATATATACACAATGGAATGTTACTCTGCCATTAAGAATAACAAATTTGTATTATTTGTAGGTAAATGGATGCACCTTGAGAACATTACGCTCAGTGAAACGAGTCAGTCCCAGAAAGTTAATTATCATGTGGTCACTAATACGAGAAAACCAAACCATAAACACTATAAAAGATACAGAAGAAGTAAGAAGATGGATATTGTGAAAAGGGAGGTGATAGGTAAATTAAAATAACAAAAATGAATAAATCTACTATATCTACTATAATTAAATATTAAATAGTAGTCTTGTTTCAGTGTTTCTACTGAAGCCTAATGCAAAGAATAAGAGGTGTATTAGGCCCATTTTGCATTGCTATAACAAAGTAACTTCATAAGAGGGGTTGTTTGGGCTCATGTTTCGGGAGATCCCAAGTGGATGGACTGCGTCTGGAGATGGCCTTCTTGCCGACAGAGTTCTGAAGTGGCACAGGACCTCACATGGCAAGAAACAACAAAAGTGTGTGTGTGTGTGTGTGTGTGTGTGTGTGTGTGTGTGTGTGTGTGTGTGTGTGTCTTCGAGTCTCACTCATGATAAAGCCAGCAGCACTCAATCATGCGGGCTCTACCCTGATGATCCTACCAGATCACCTAGTCACCTCCACAGGCCCCACCTTATTTGGTCTTAATACCTCACAGTTGGGATTAAGTTTCATTACATGAACATTTGGGGGATACACTCAGCCATTTCCAAGCCTCAGCCACAGATATGGAGGAAAGCAGCACGCTGGGGTCCCTGGGCAGGACTGCTGGTTCGGCTGCCATTTGAATTTGACTGAACCCCAGTCTACCTTTCCAAGAGAAATCTGGGAGCCCCCAAATCAGGGTGAAGAGATTGAGAATAAAAGTTCTTGAGAGAGAGAGAGAGAAAGAGAGAGCTGCTAAGTACAAAAATGGAGGGAATTTAGAACCACGCAGGGAACTTGATCTATGCTCCTGGGACATGAAGATTGCAGAGATACAACGGACTAAGGCCTGAAAGTCCAAGACCAACAGCTGGAGGGGAAGCTGAAGGGAGAGCAGCTGAGAGATACGGGCAGGGGAGGAAGGCTTGGCGATGTGAGGGCACCAGTGCATTTCCATGGACTGAACATGGACTTCTCAGATGCGGACTCCCTGGAAGGGTGGTTCTCTCTGCTGGAAAACTGAGGTAACCACAGCAGAGGAGCAGAGTGCCATTAATGGGCAATGCCCAGGTGAGTAGAAAATCCCTGGCTTTGGGGCAGAGAGAGGGAATCTTGGTACCTTGGTTAGTTTTCATTCCTGTGTCTTAAGACCTGACATCCACAAATCAGGGGAGGAAAGGTTTCTTTCAGCTCACAGTTTCAGAAGGTACCGGTTGACTCAGGGGCAGCCGGAAGTACATGGCAGAGGCAGAGGTGGAGGCAGCTCCTCAAGACTTTGCTGACAGAAAGCTAGGCAAGTTGAGTCTAGTCTCTTAAGAAAGGCAGAAAGCAGCACTTATATATCCTTCCAGGCCCATCCCAGGGATCTGCTCCTGGCACAGCCTCAGCATTCTGCCCCTTCTAGACGTGGAAGGTGTGGTAAGCCCCACTACACACCTGTAGTTCAATCTACATGCCTGTAATCCATCCTTCCAGACCAGCTCCAATCTTCCAACAGCACATGGTTCCATAGACAATCCATACCATCCAAGTACATGAGACTTTGGGTGAACATTCCAGATCCAAACCACCACACTTGGTGGCACCCCAAGAATATGAGGTGACAACAATTCCAGTCCTCGTGACTTGCTGGTCCTTTGAGCCCTCCCCTTCTCCCACCTTAGAGGATGTAGAGAGGCTGCAGAACCAAGAGAGAGGTAGACCAAAGAACAGGAGAGAAAACAGAGAGCACTGACCAAATGCCTGTGCTCACAGGCCAAGCTTAGGGAGCAGAAAAGTAATAAACTGCACCAGAGTTTAATAGGAGCCTGGGACTTGGCATTTCATTACCTGAGGGGGAAAAAAAAACCCTTACTTAATACCTGGGAGCATCCAAAAAGCAAGAGAAGAGAAACACAAATCCACAGGGCTCATGTCTTAGGAAGTGGGGGGAGGCTACAGCTGCTTTCTGCCAACCCAATTCATCCCATCACCTGGGAACTCTCTATCTCGCATTTTTTTATATGGAATTGGTATGACTTAGGTAAAGAGTGAAAAAAATTATTCTTAAAAATAAAGAAAAGAGCTTGTGTTCTCAATTCCAAAGTTTTAAGATGGATGAAGAAGTATCCTGACAGGAGCCTAGATCACCAAAGAGAGCAAAGAAATGTGGCGTACTCTTGGGAACTAGGGAGCAGGCTTCTTCAAGGTTTTGGGTCTAAATAAGACTACAAAGCAGCGAGGTCTTGTGCACCTTAGTCAGTCTGAAAAGTGGAATTCAGGTACCTCACCCCAGAAGACCTAGTCTGGAAATATTAAACTGACACAACTGCAATTTTAGAATCCCAGAATATCCCTCTAGCATAAACACATTCTTGCTTGCAAGTTCTTGAGAAAAGAACGCTCCGCCAGCTTTCAGGTTGCATAGGGGAGATCTCAGGGAGAGAATTGCTCCCAGCCTCTCTTTTTGGAGACCTCCAGAGAGTTCAGATCTTTTGACTTCAAGACAAGGTCCTGGAAGCCATGTCTCATATCTAAAGAAAGAAAATAGTTTCATTGCCTTAAAGAACTGCCATACTAATAAGGTGAAGGGAAAAAATAAATAAGCCATACCATGACCTCTGAATCATTCAGATGTTTTATACATAGATGATCCTTAAAAATAGGAGAGCTAAAACTTTCAGATCTGACTTGCCCAGCAGCCATCCCCTGACAATGTGTGTGTATTGATTGTGGAGGCAATGACACTGGGAAAAAGATATTGTGAGATTTGAAGGCACTGGCCCAGAGAAATTGCTATAGCCTGACGATAAGAACACATGAGGAACAGCGGACTGGCTCTGAGCTGACTGGGGCCTGGTGGGTAAAAACACCTGACTTTTATCTCTGCCCATGAAAGAGACCTCTACCTTGGTGTTGATTACAAAGGGTGGCCTGTGCTTCACGGACTTTTACTTCTCTCCTGGGCCTGGATGCCCAACCCGGGAGGAATGCCTCCCCCTGCTGACTGCTGCTTGTTTAGTGTAGCTTTCTTACATCCTTAATTTTACTCTCAATTTGGAAGGATAAGGAAACAGCAAGATGATGCTCTCCTTCATGATGAGGTTATACAAGCATTCAGGCTCCTGTGGCCCAGATTAGTGCCAGGACAAGGGTGAGAACTGGTCACTTGCAAGGCGATAGGAAGAGATGTTGCCACAGTACACTGAGAAGTACATCTGCTGCTGGCCCCTACTGGTCCTGACAGTAGACTACAGTCATCTCTGCTGCTGGAGACTTCTCCCTATCAATGGGCAGACCGGGGTGAAAGGGTAGGTCTTTCAGATAACAACCTCTCATCAGAGACTGATGCTCTGGCAGTACCTCAGCCACCTTGGGTCCTAGTCCCAATTAGCTCTTGATGGTCTTAGACACTTTCTTCCAAAGTCACTCTATTCTTCCTGAGCATGTGGTAAAACTACATTTCCCAGCCTTCCTTGCAGCAGGGTCCCAAACTGAATGGCCTGCAAGGAATGTGAGTAGAGATAGAGGGTACCATGTCCAAGCCCAAGCCTTGAGGCATGTGCCTGTGCCTTCCCCAGGCTCTGCCCCCTATTCTGTCACTGAAATCATAGCAAACAACACCACAGTCTGGTAGCAGGAGCTTGGATCCCTGGGTGGCTGAGTAAAAAGTCATATACATATAACAGAGAAATACATTCCTGCAATACGTAAACTGTTCAGTGGCCAATGAGTCTCTTAGTTACGGCAGCCAAGCCACCTGGCACTTCTAACCAATACCCTTGGTACCCACCACCCGAGAATCCAATAGTCCCACCTCTTTCACTGACCCCAGGGAGGCAGAGCCAGCACAAAGCTTCTCGGAGGCAGGAATCACAACAAAGAGGGGTGCTCCCACTCAGACACAACCTAAATGAGACCAGAGGCCAAGGAGACAACCCCTTCTCACTCCTTCGCCTTTCTTAATTATATTCCCATTTGTAAGCCAAACCCTGTCATTCTGTCTCCCTTAATGGCTAGTTTCTATTCCGGTCCTTTCTTTACCCTATTATCTTTTGCAATATTCAAAAGAGCAGGCTATGAAAGGGTAAGCTGCTCCCTTAGACTGCCCATTCCTCCTCTAGCTTTTTAAATATTTCAGTTGCTCCTAATCTTTATTTTTGCATTTCGATTTCCTGTGGTACAGTAAATTTATCTCGGTCACTCAATCAAGTTCTCCCTGGCTCTCCCCCTTATCTTTTCTGCTTCGGGCTGACTGAAAATACCTACGTTATCTTTGCAGCCAATATGCCGACTGGAAGAAAATCTACAGATTGTCTTGATAAGGAGTTGGCTGTGGAAAAACTTGGAAACCCTGCACTTGTCAGGTCAAGGATGAAGAGGGAAGCTTGGTCAGCGACCTTCTTTCAAGGTTAACCACAGTATTTGTCTCCTCTCCAGCCATTGGTGAGGATTCGCCTCTTCTTTCAGTTTGAAGCCAGGCATTCCCCCGAATCTTTGTTCCCCCCCAGGATGAGTTTACTGCTAACCTCACCCCCTCACCTAGCCTCAGGAAGACTCAGCCCACAAGTTCCAAAGCCACTTGTGGTGCCAATATCTATTTTTTAGATTATTGGGAGATATACATACACAGCTCCTAGTGGAATCCTAAAACCAGAGTTCTAGAGAAAAGTTCTCTCTCTGCTGCGTGAAATCCTGAGGCCCTTGAATGGGAGATCAGATGGGGATTACAGCATGAAGACAATGGCAGATGGAAATCTGCTCCTCTAAAGCTGACAGCTGGATCCTTAACCAAATCCTTGAGTGGCAGGCCTCATTGAATAACCCTAAGCCCCTCTGCACAGTGACAGGTGAACTCGGCAGGTTGGTCGCTATAGGGCAGTGTATGGATACGCCTTCACTGGCCTCCAGCTGGCTTTATTTCCACTAAACTGTAATTACACTATCAGTAGCCTCACAATTAGTGCGCTGGCCAGCGGGAAGGAGGGAGAGGGCAGGTCACCGTTACGCAGCCTGACCGATGATCGGCTGACCCACATGGGTCCAGACCGTCCGCAACAGTCCTGTCTCAGGCTCTCATTGCGTTGTCCAGTTGGTTCAGAGCTCATGATAATTTAGGGTACTGCTGTTCAAAGAACACAAGCCCTCACCCTCTACTACAAATCGATAAAGAAAATCCTTCTTTTTTCTCCGTTTGACTCATTTCTTCCCCACCCCTTGGCTTCCACTTCTGTTAAATCCCTGGCACATACTTCAATCATTTCTTTCCTCTGCATTTGATGACTCTGGAATTAGGGGATAGGGAAGAGATGTGTGCTTGGATCCTGCCAGATGGACTCTTCTTAGCAAGTCTCTCGTGTGTTATAAGGGAGGCTCCGGTTTCTTCTCTGAGGCTTTAACACTTAGGAATTGCATTTATCTTCCTGTAAGAGAGATCTGATCGATGTGGCCTAAACAAGATAGAGATTTATTTCTCTCTCTCATCTTATGAAAGGAAAGAGAGAAAAGAGTCTGGAATTAGGCAGCTCAAAGCTGACGACTTGGTAGCTCCCAGGACGTGTCCATCATTCTGGCTCACCATCCTCAGTACTTGGTTCCCACCCGTATGATGACTTTATGGTGGCTGCTGTGGCATCAGTCATCATGGCGACATTATAAGCTGCAGGAAGAGATTGCCAAAAAGCATCCCTGGAGATCTCATCAACTAAACCTTTCTGCAAAGGACACTGGAAACTGGATTTTGTCACCTAAGCAGATTCATGGTCCTGAATAAGAAGTGTGGAGAAGGTGTTGGGTAGCAACAGAGGATGTCCACCCCGAGGCCATCTGCGAAGTGGTGAGGAAGAGAGGCACTGAAGTCAGGGGACATCAGTTCAAAACTTTCACTCCTTTCATTACCAGCTGTGAGTGCTTGGGCAAGTTAATCCCTTCCTCTATACACTCATCCATGTCAGCCACCCTCACAGGTATTATAACAAAATGCCCAACATAATTACCTTGGTAAACAAGAAGTTTATTTGGCTTTTGGCTGAGAGGGTCTAGTCCATGAGCAGAGTGGCCCCACTGCTTCAGGCCTCTTTTGGAGGTGCCAGGTAGTATGTGACAAAGCAAAAACCACTCATTAGCCAGGAAGCAAAGAGGCTGAGGTCTCCAATCACCTTCAAAGACATGTCCCCTGTGACCTAAGGACCTCCTACTAGGATTCACCTCTTAAAGGTTCTACCACAATAGCACCACCTCACAGACCAAGATTTTAAGAGATGGACCTTTGGAGACCATTCAACATCCAACCTATAGCATCATCTTTACAACAGGAGTGAGCACAAACCAGTACTGGTTAGGAACCAGATCACAGAGGAGGAGGTAAGTGGTAGGCCAGCATCAGAAGCTCATCTGTATTTCAGACACTCCCCACTGGCGAAAGGACTTGAGTTACTTTGGAATGTCCCATTTTCTTCTCCCACTTCCCACTAGAAAGGCTGAGTTGCAGAAGCGCTCGGAGGAGGTGATGCCAAATGCTGCCTCCATGACCTGCCTACCTTTCTCAAGTCCAAAGAAGATGTCAGCTCTCCCACCTGGTCCCAGACAGGAGTAACTGTATATAACCCCACTCCAGGGACCTGAGATATCCACTTGGCCCTTCACTCAAGATAGTCACAATCTAGAACAGAAGCCAGAAAACCACGGCTGACAGGTCCTGTCTCACGTTATTTTTGCAAATAAAGTTTTGTTGCTGGGCCTGGTAGTACAGGCCAGCAACTTCAGTATTCTAGGAGGTAGAGGCAGGAGGACGGGAGGTTCAAGCCCAGCCTGGGAAACTTAGGAACTTAATGAGACCCTGTTTCCAATACACAATAGGAAATGACTGCGGGGTGGCGGGGAAGGCTTGCCAGAGAGGGAAGGACAGCCAAGGGATCCCTAACCACTGCTCCAGTCAACTCTAGACCCTGTCCTGGTGAGCGCCACCTAATGGTAGCAGTCACACATTTTCACATGATGGTGATGCACTCTCAATTTTGAGCAGGTTTTACCTGGCCAAGTGATTAGAGACAAAGAGGAGGAAGATGGAAAGAGAGATAGATAAAAGTCAAGTCACAGCAACTGACTTGACCCTGAACCGACACCATAGGTCTTATCAGAGAGGTTTGCATCCTGCCAAGACGGAGAAGGCAAGGGGGGAGATATAGGGAATTTAAATCACTAAATCATCATTTAAAATCACCTCCCACCATACTTTCAGTGTGTGTTTTCGCCACCTGCTTGTGGAGAGAACACCTCTTCTTGCAAAAAGATAAAGCTTCATATTTCTGTCAAAAAAGGGAAGTGGCTGCGAATGCAGCTCAGTACGAAGGCCCTATGTTCAATCCCCAAAAACACAAAAATAAATGAATAAATTTATTTTATTGAGACTCATTAGCTGTACATTGCCTATGGCTGTTTCTGCCCCACAACAGGAAGGTTTTGCAGCTGCGGTACAGATGGCCCACAAAACCCAACATGCTTACTACCTGGTTCTTCACAAAAAGAAAAAAGTTTGCCAACTTCTTCTCTCAAAAGAGGAAAAATAAAACCTCCCTATAGTTACAAAAAATTCAGGAGATGCATGCAATTAATATTACACTGGACTGGTGCGATTGTAAAAAGAAGAGTCTGGAAGAAGTAAAAGCCAACAGCTAGCAGTAGGCATTTACTGGAGGGGAAGAATGGAGCAGAGTGGGGACATGGTTATAGACAGCTCCAGCCTCATCTACAGTGCTTTGTTTTATAAGGAGAGTAGATTCAGGCAGTCAAAAATTAATTTTAAAAGAGTATATTGATTGCAGGGCAGAGTGTGACATGTTTAACACTCTTATAGATTCCTAATAAAATATAATTAATATAACCCTTTTGGAAAGCAATTTGGAAAATATATTAAGAGCCTTAAACATGTTCCTACTCTTGGCCTCATAATTCCACTTCTGGGAATCCATCCTAAGGTTATAAACTAAAATGTCAAAATGCTTCAGGCACAAATATGTCCATTGTAATGTGAATTATAGTAGTAAAAAGCTAGAACTACTCAGATGGTCAGTCATTTGAAGTTAAATAAATTATGTTATCCCTTATAATATAATATTTTATAGTAAAGTGTCATTCACTTTAGTAAATAAATAGGAAACAAAATTGCATATTGTTTTATCACTGTTTCATAAAAATAGCTTAACATTATGAACAGTGTATACCCAGATGTCATAGTAGTTTTCCTTGAAAGAGTGGTGATTCATGTTTCTCTTTTTATACTCATAAACCCCATGTAGATTTCTTTCTAGAGTATGACTTTTCTTTCATAATAAAGAACATGTATATTACCTTTAATTCTAAAAGCTTTCAAAGGGCGCTGACATGGACTGAATGTTTGAATCCCCACCAAATCATGTATCAAAACCCTCACGTGCACTGTGACGGTAGAAGAAAGGGGGCCTTTGGGAAGTGATCAGGCCATGTGAGTGGGGCCCTCATGAATTGGCTTAGTTCCCTTGTGAGAGAGATTCAGAAGCCCTCTCTTCCTTCTGCTATGTGAGGACACAGTGAGAAAATGGCTGTCTATAACCCAGATGCTGGCCTTCCTGAGACATTGAACCTGCCAATTTCTTGATCTTAGACTTGTCAGCCTCCAGAATTGTGAGAAATTATTGTTTAGAAGCTTTCCAGTCCAGACAAAGGCAGGTATCAAGTGAATCAGCGATTCCATGAGATCAGAGAGAGTTGCCTCATGTCTGCCAAGTCAGAAAAAGCAAAGCAGAGAAGGAGGATATAGCTACTCTCCACTCTACCTAACAGATGGGTCAGAGCGAGTTCTCTCCGCAGCTCAAGTGCATGTGGCCTTCAGCCTGCACATAACTTCAATGTCAGGACCTGGTAGTAAGGGCTGTCCTTTCCCCACCCCACAGACCAAGGTTCCAGCTTCTTCCAGCCGAGTGAGCTCAGCGGCAGCACCCTCACGGGTATCAGTAACAGAGAGAAGGAGGAGGGGGTCAAGGATGGAGAGGAAGTCTAGGGAAGGGTGGAGTTCTCTCATTTTCTTGAGTGACTTTTGGGTCACGGGGATCCTGGCCTTCTGTATGATTTCCTCTGGCTCAAACCTTCTCTTTAATTCTGAAGCCTCCAGGCACGTGCTACCTTACGCTATGTTATGTTCTGCCTTCACAGCAACAATATTTGGACTTCTCTTTCCCTATCCAAGAGAAAGGACGGAAAAGTCACATCAAGGCCAAGTCTTTATCCTATGCAAAATTTTAAGAGGACTCTAACACATCAGGTCTGCTTGTAGATAGGAAGTTAGGCACCTGTACGAGAAACCCCTTGGAAACAGTTGCAGACTAAGGGTCTCCTGCAGATCTCAGCCCTCAGCATAGTGATCAGATAGAGAGCAGGTCTTGAGCTTGACTTCACCTTGAATTAGCCACCTGACCTTTGGCATGATACCTCTGCTGTTGCTTCAACTTATTTGTAGACTCAGGTATAGGATGATCTTCCACTGAGAGTTGCTGAAAATAGAAATAAATGTTTAATATGCCTCACATAACAGTAGTTACTCGTGAAAGATTTTTCTTGTCTATAGAATCATATTTTCTGAGCACCTTGATGATGTGAAAGGCAGTAACTTGGAGCCAAGCACCTACCTATAAAGGGTGGTTAGTCTTTTAAGCTGTCAAACAAAATAGGACCCTTTTTCTAGAGTCTGATGCATTCAGCCTTCAAGAAGCAACTCATATGTAAGTCTTCCTCCCACCCCCCCCCCCCTTGCCCCAGTGCAGCTGTTTCCCCTCCGAGCAGGCCGGAAGCACTGTCTCTCACCTCTGGACCAGGAGAGTAATCACACTGTCAAGAGCCACACATTCGATAATCCATCACAAAGGGAACTGTAACATCCCTTCTCCTGTTGCAGAAACCTTTACTTGGGCAGTTCCTCGATACTGAACTTCTCCTGTATTTGGGTCTCTTCTCTTCAAGGAGATGAGAAGCCCCTGGAGGACTCTGTTTCCCGCATCCTGTAAGCGATTGACACTTGTGGCACGTTTGATCTGTGTGTTAGTTTAGGTCTAGCCCACGGGAAGCGCTGTTCTCCTCGCCTGGCGCAGGGTAGAGGAGCTGTAGTTCTGAGGGCCTCAGACCAGCCCCGAGATGGTACCTTGGAAGGGAAGGGGAAAAACGAATCTGCCCCGGGACGGCCTTGCACAGAGCTGACAGACGAGTCAGAGCATGTTCTGTCGGCAGCTCAACCGCCTGTGGTCTGCACCCTGCACGGAACTCCAATGCCGGGACCTGGTAGCTGGGGGTGAAGGACTGTGCTTTGCCCACGTCACAGACCAAGGTTCCAGCTTCTTCCAGCAGAGCGTGAGCTCAGCAGCAACGCCCCCGTGGGCACCAGTAACAGAGGGAAGCTCTGAACGCACCTGAGTGCCGGCGTGAGGAGCAAAGCCAGGTCTCCCAAGTAAAGCACTAGGTTTGTGTCTGGAGCAATGCCAGGACAGTGCTTACTTCCTGCCACCTACAGCTGCCCCTGGGATCCCAGGTAGTGGCCGCCGGGAGAGCAGAACTTAATCAGGAAGGTGGGGGAAGGGGTCCCCGCAGGACCCAGCGCCCACACAGCCAAGCCAAATCTGGAGTCCTTTAGAAAGGGAGCCTCTGGCCCCTCCTCCTCTGCTATAGATCTGAGGGACGATAGCCTGCAGCGTTCTCAGCAGGGGCAGCTGTGTCACTGCTTTCCCGGTGTGGCCCGGGCGCCTCTGTGCAGATTGGGAGCAGTCACGGGCAGCTGACTGACAGCTGCGGTGCCGCCAGGGCTCAGGCACCCACCACATGGCTCTCTTTTGATTCTGACCCTCCCTGGGATGCCTCTCCCCTGACATCAGAGCAGCAAATGGTCAGTGGCGTCCTGTCCTTCGAGAAGGGGCCAGGGAGTGTGGGAAAGAGTTAAGACACCTGCTTCCCTCTTCAGCCAGATTCCTGGGACATTCACTTCGCAGCCACAGGACGGGCTTCCTGTTCTCTGATGCATTATCCCTGCAGAATCAGGAGTCTGGTTTTCCAATGAAAAGTGTTTATTGGCAGGGGCTCTAGGGGTGAGGGTCGTAGAAGCCAGCTCAAGCAGAACTTAGGGAAAAAAGCAGATGTTGACTGAGTTGGGAGCCCGCTCCTCACTAGACTCCAGAACAGAAAGGCCACCTTCGCTTCCTGCCTTCTGCTGGGCTCCCAAGGTTTTCAGGACACCCCCAAGTCAAGGACCTGCAGCTCCCACTGCGACCCCAGGGCCCTGCCACCGGAGCAGAACTTCTTCTGATCTTGGAAGACGTCTCCGACAGCTCAACAGCAGCAGTAAGCTCTGGTGGGACTGGGAGTTAGTTTACCTTCCAAGTCTGAAGCTGCCGGTCTAGGGGGCCTCTCACGGCCTGAGCGCGCCCCCTGCTGCCCAACCACAGCTGGTGTTGCACAGCCTAGCCGCTAGGACCTCGGAGAGCGGCGGGTCGTGCAGGGAGCTGAGGTTTCTCCCCCACCTCCTGACTCAGCCTAGCAGCACAAGCTGCGCTCTGTGCCTGACATAGGCCTATAGTGCCCACAGCTGGGCCTGCCCTTCTGCGGGCAGAGACAGAGAATAGGATCTGGTCTGGAACCTGACTCCGCCGGGCACTGCCTGCTGATGGCAGTGTGTGGTTTAACCTCGGAAACTTTTACCTCCGCCGTCAGTAAGCCGAGCCAGTCAATAGCAGCCACATCACAGAGACGCTGCGCAGATAATTCATGTACAGCACACGCGAGGCTTTCGATAATAGTAACTTGTTCCTATTGATTTCGCTGACATCTCTACAACCAAGTGATAAGAGAAGAACTACCAAGGGCTCACTGACAAAAGTCGGGGGATTTGGTTTTTCAAAGCATTTTCATCGTTAAATAGATCCGGTCTAGTTCCATAGGCATATTTGAGGGAAACAGCTTTGTCTAAAGAGAAAATAAATGCCAGAGACACAGAAATACCAACCACAGACAGTTACGAAACACATTGATCAAGGCTCCGAGCAGCCCAACAAAGGGAAGAGAGGGTTGTGTTTAGGGAGACTCTGTCCTGCCCTATCAAGTTTTCCTATTTTTTTTTTTTGCTAGATTATATCGATTAACTACAAATACATTGAAAAATATCTCACAGAAGAAATAAATAACCAACCAAAACACCTTATCCGGACTCTACACCTCCTTCCAAAAGTCCCTCCATCCCAAATGTCTTTCCCTCCAATACTGTCATTTTTTTTTTTTTTGAGACAGGTTCTCACTCTGTAGCCGAGGCTGGTCCTGAACTCACTATAGAGCTCAGACTGGCCTTGGACTCGTGGCAGTCCTCCTGCCTCAGCTTGCTGAGTGCTGAGATTATAGGCGTATGCCATCACGTCCAGTTTATGTGGTGCTGGGGAATCGAACCCAGGGCCTTACACTTGCTTTAATCACGTGCCATTCCTCCGGCCCCTCAAATTTCTTTAAACGTGCTCGATGACGCTACTTCCTCACCTCCTGTTAGGTCTTGAATCTGTTCAGTCACATGCCTGTGTCCACTTCACCTGTCCTTGTCATGGTCCACATCCAGTGATCCAGCCTCAGGCCTCGTCCCACTACCATTAGCTTTGCTGATGCGGGTGGTGGTCCACTCCACCACGCACCTCCATGGTCATGCCATGAGCTCCTCAGAGGCTCTCCAAGCACCAGGCTGCCTGCTGGTCATGCAGTGAACTCTCTGGGGAATGCAGCTTCTGTGAGTTGTCACCTACTCCCGGGTGGGCTTCTCAGTGACGCAGCTGCCTTTGAGGCACCGATGCTTCTGCGAGTAACCCCTCACTCGTGTTCCTATACGTCATCCCAAATACACTCATCGGTTCACCAAGTTGAACTCTGGTGTAATCACTGCTTTGGTCTGTCTTCTGTGCCCTATCTGGAATGAATGAATACATGTTTACTCATATGTCTGCCCAGGAAAAGTCCCATACAATGCTGCCATCTTCCCACTCTCCCAGCTCTCCTACCTCCCTGGCCAGGTCTTCCAGGTCACCTTCAGCTAGATGCTCCTCTCTAAGGGTGGGATGTGCGGCCTCCCTTGTGATGGCATTAACTCACTAGTCCTGTGCTTTTGCCATAGTGCATGGACGCTGCCCTCATTGACATATGTAGCCCCTTGTCTCCGGGATCACCAGACTGGCATGTTCAGGGCCTATCCACCATCTCCACCTGGATGCCCGACAGTCACCTCTCTTAACACGTCCAATGGAATTCTAGATTCCCAATCCCCCCTTCCCGTCTTCCCAATTAATAGTGGCAACTTCACACTTTCAGTGGCTCACCCTTACTGCCTCTCTTTCTTTCACATCCTTCATCCATGCATCAGCAAATCCAACCCATTTTACCACCTGGAAGTGTCTAGAATCTGCCCGCTTCCTGCCTTCTCCCTTACTGACTCTAGTCTGTTCCGTAATCATCTCGGGCTGGGCTCCCAACTTTTCACCATTTTTCTTACTGAAAAGAGAATGCAAAATCCTTTCGTGGTCTACTCGCACACCCGCGATCATGCGCCTGGCTTCTCTTCCAAATAACTCTTGTGCACCCAGCATACAGTTCCACCTCGGGGCCTTTGCCTTCCCTGTCCTCTCCTCCTGGAATGCTCTGACCCCAGGCAACTATGGGGCTCCCTCCCTGACTTCACTCTGCCTCTTAGCAGAGAGACATTTTCTGCCCATTCTATATCACGTAGAAACCTATCCCTTCCCCCTTACTGTGAAGCGTTTTTCTTCACGGCATTTATCTCCTCCTGACATATTATAAATTGATAGTTATTTTTGTCTCCTCCAAGTAAGTCATAAGCTTAGAGAGAACAGGGGGTTGGGTTTTGTTGGTGGTGGTGGTTTTGTCATGTCCCCAATTTCTTGAACAGTGCCTGGCATACAGTGGCTGCTCAATAAGTGTGTGTTGACTGCAGAAAGGAGTCAGCCAGCACTGGCTGTCCCACCATTGTGAGTAGATGGAAAAGCACTCAAGGCCAGTCCCGGCACTGACCTCAGGGATGTACTCACGACTGGCTTGCCAGTGACCAATAACCCATGAGACTGGCCTACGTCTGCAGCAGGAGCAATCATGCCTTAGCCTTCTTAGTCTCAAAAATTGTGATCACATGACTATAAATCTAATATAATATGATTTCTTCCACTTTTGGATTAGTCAATTAGATTTCTTTTTTTCCATCCTAGGAGCAGAGGTAAATTTACAGAAAACTACTCCCTCCAGATTTTCTCCCTGCTATGCATCCTGCCACCCATTGTTCCAGTGATCAAAACGTTCACAGAAATGACCATTCCATGCCAGAGGGGACTGGGAGGGTCCTGGCTCAAATAGCATGCTTAAATTAGTCAGAGATGCACTGATCTCGTGAGATCTTGGAGACGAAGAGAGCCGATGCTTCTAAATTTGACCCTCCTTTCTTGTGGTCCCCTAACCACCAGCTGTAGAACTGTGTGCACTGCAAGAAAGCCAGAGAATGTACTCAAACATCGCCAGGAAAGTAGTCAGAAATCCTCTCTTCCACAAATTGCTCCCTCTTCAGAGTCTGTCAGCTTCCCAACCATGTTGCATTCCCATGTTCATCTTAGTTAGACAGAGATGCCTTGGTGGGGCAAGGGTGAGATGTCTCTCCGGAAAAATCAAAGGTGTTTCAATGGACTCCCACCACTAGTCAGTGCCCGAGTGCCGGAGCTGCCACCAGGCAAAGGATCCTACTCCTTACGTTCACAGTATTTTATTTTTGGTTTTCTTGTGCCAGGAATCAGGCCCACGACCTTCACTCTGAGCTACATTCCTAGCCCACTCTTTAGTTTTGGCTTTGAGACAGGGTCAAAGCCAAGTTGCTAGTTTGCCCGAACTGGGCTCAAATTTGCGAACTTCCTGTCTCCGTTTCACTGTATTTTTAGTTAATCAGACTGGTACTTCGTGCCATCTAACTCGCTTAAATCTGACAGCTCCCAGCTGACACCCCATTTCCTTAGTTTCAACCTAAGCCTGTTGGGCTACTTCTCGTCTTTTAGTCAAAAGTCTGATTTGTTTCTTCTTGGTCCACTTGGATCTGGGCAATGCGAGCTTCTTTCCTAAGCGAGCCCCGGGTTTATCCCTCTGGCTTCAAATGTAAATTCCTCCCACTGCTCATGACCTCATTCTTTCATCTAACATTTGACTGGATAGACAACTGTACAGAATCCACAGTTATCACCAGTATGCTAAATATTACATATAGGTGCTTCCAAGGGAGGGGAATGATTACTGGAGGTGAGGTAATGTAGAAGGTGGGTTAGGGTGGGGGGAGGGAGGCAGTTTCTCAGTCAAAATTCATGCGATTAGTCCAGGCAAGACTAGAGTAGGGGGGTGGGGTGAAGTTTAATGCTGTAGAAGGGACTGGACCAAACACAGATTTCCCTGGAGGGAAAGGAGAGGTATAAAGCCAGAAGACTCTGAGATTTGGGGCCCAGGTAACGGGACACTCAGATCTCCAGAAAGATCATTTGCCATTCCTCCTCTTTTTCTTTCATACCTTCACACGTTAGTCCCTCAAACTGTCCCCTGTATATCCACACATCTTGCCAGCTTCATCCTGTATTCTCTCAGTCTCCTGCCCCAATAAATGGAGTGATAATAGTTTCATGTAAGTTTGGAGTGAGGAAAGCAATCCCTGCCTAACGTTTGGAATAATCTATAGGACCTGTCGAGCCCCAAGAAGTGCTAGCCACGGTTACCATCACCATCATTTTAGTCGTCGCCACTCTGCCACTCTTTCGTGTCCACCCTCCTACTCTAACTGGCTGGGCCTCTGTATCATCTCCAAGCGTGGTCACTGTGGTCCCCATCTCCCCTCTCTACACCTAGGTGTGCACAGTCTGGAACATCTTCTCAAGCTTACTTTTCGGCATTTTCCACAAAGGAACTCTTTGTCACGAGACTTTTAACTCACTCTTAGCAGAAGTTAAATGAAACTTTTAACTCACTCTTAGCAGGAGTTGAATTAAACCGGAAGTTGAATTAAACTCACTTCTAGTGGGAGTTGAATTAAAGCAGAGTGCTCTGGGGCTGAGGGAGCCACGTCTGTGTGTGTAGTCACTTTTTGTCCAGTAGACAGAAGGAGGCAATAGATTGGGGCAGGAACAACGCCCCCCAACAAGGGGTGCTGCCCACTTCCTGAGGACTCCCGTTGAAACTTGCTTGTTTCTTTTTCCACTCTCTAAGTGTTCACAGATGGGTCTGTTTTCCTCTGTACAGGGCTTCCAAAAGAAAGAGGCTGATCAAATACTTGTATAATCTCTCTCCTCCTCCTCCTCTCTTAATATCAAAATAAGCAGGTGGAGTTGAAATTGGGAAAACCTGCAAACAACGTCATTCCAACTCCTAGGGAGACCAGAGAACTAGACCGAGCTTCTGACCCCTCAGTGCTACTCTCTCCAGCTCTGCTGGGACTTTGAGACGCAGTCGAAGGGATCGAACCAGAGAGTTGTCAGCAAGGCCACAACTTGGATGGGGAGCCAGGCAGGATCCTGGATAGGCACTTGATTTCTAAATTGTGGCAAGATCCTCAGATTAGGGAACTGTCCCCGGGAGGACAGGAATGGCCACCAGAAGACTGAGAGTGACAGAAGGAAGAAGACCAACAAAAAACCATAAACTGTAGCAAAGGCTGCCGGACAGCCCCTTCAGGATATTTACTGTAGAGGAAGGGCACGTGAAACAACATCACTCCAAATTGAAAGACTCAAATCAGAATCCTGTGGCGTATAAATTTATGCAAAATCTGTGAAAAGCAACTGGCCAGATGAGTTAAGTGCCACAAGATACCCAAATTCTTTGACTCAGAAATCCCACACTGGTGGCTGGATCCTAAGGAAATTGCTCCAAATACAGAAAAAGATGTTTACTATGGTGTTATTTGTAACAGAAAACATGGAAGCATCTTATCCACATATTTGGAAGGGAAGAAGAAAACTCAGAGGGATGTTCCTGAGGAAATGCTGCCTGCCATATTGCCTCTTAGGATGATACACGGTGGCATTTATTATAAGGTTGGAAACTATAGTTACTTCTTACATGTGTGCACACAGTGAACGTCACAGTTGTAATAAATAGCGAAAACTTAAAACTTTTGTGTACTCTAAAATTTCAGCCATTAGTGCAAGAGGATGAGGGCTACATTTTTTAAACTAGCAAAATAAAATTGATAAAAGTGTATTTATGCCATATTTTCATGATGGGGCAGCATCTAGGTCTTTTTCTTTTCTTTTCTTTTTTGTCCTCTTTTTTCTGTTTTTTTTTGGAAGTTCTTTAATGAGATGTTTCACTTTTAGAGTGGAAAATAACTATAGGTCTTCAAATTAGAAAATCTATCAAGGGTGTTTGTTTTACTATCTAAATGAAAAGTTCTACATGGGAGTCGTCTTCCCAGAATTTTTCATTGCATTCAAAAAGTCTATTCTATGCTCAAATTCAGCCATTCCAAATATATCAACATGCCTTTGCTCCCTCAAAATGCCCAGGGTCCCTTAGCTTTCATCTCCAAGCAAGCGGAGGCCTGGTCAGGGCAGAAGCAATCATGAACTGCATGACTAAAAATAGACTGTCACTTAGCAGGAAGGCCACAAGAAGGAAGGGTACAATCTTCCCCTGGACAGCCTGGTTCTCCTAAAATACTGCATGCTCTTATGAGCAGACCTGGACAGGTCTTACAAAAGTACCCAATACCCATGTTCCAGACCAGCAGCCTGTAGAATGCAGTATGAGAGAACCCCAGGGATGGCAGAAACCATTGCCCTCAGGCCTGCAGGAGCAGCTCAAAGCCTGTGTACTGAGCACAACAAGGAGGACCCAGAATGAGCTGTTCATGAAGGCCCACCTTCCAGAAGCCCTTGCAGAAAAGGAGAAATGTGGGGTCAGAATGGATGTGTGTGCAGCACCCTGAACCCTAAAGACACAGAACTACTGTTAGGTAAAAACTACTGTTCGGTGGCAGGAGGCAGGAAGCTCAGCAGTGCTACCTGACCTCCTGCCCCCACTTTCGGTCCAAAGGAAGCAGCTCCCAAGAAAACAGAATCAGCAAGTTTCCACGCAGCCCCACAGGGAGAGGGCTCTCCCAGGAGGCCACTGCTGCTGAAGGGACACTTTTTTTGCATCCTACTTGAAAGATCCTGTGAGGCTCTCCTCTCTTGATTATGGCTGTCCCATGTATGAAACTGAAAGGGTCTAATTAATAAATGCAGAAGGGAATAAGCAAGGAAAAATGGGACCACCCTCAGGAGCCCTTTGCTTTGTCTGAGCCAGATCTGGTTTACCAGCCCCCGGGGCAGCTTCTACAAGGGTCTTGGGTGTTTGACCCTTCTGACTTCTGCCCCGCCTACACCTCACCCCACCCTGAACACCCATCCCATCTCTGTTTATTTGCCTTGTATCTGTTAAACCAATCAGGGACAGACCTCATTTTTCATAAGGGAACATTGCAGAGTATAATAAACCCATGTATCATTCTCTCAGATTCAATAATTGCTGACTTATAGCCAATCTTGTTTCATCTGAACCCCCAGCCACTTCCTCCTTCCCCACCAATTATTTCCGAGCAAATCCCAAACATCACGCTATTTCATCCACGAAAAGTTTACTATGAATAAATTTAAAAGATAATCTCCTTAAAAACATTGTCACTATACCCTCGTTAAAACTAACAACAATTCTTGCATATCATCAAACATCCAATGTTTGTCTTTTCCTAAGTGTCTGACACATTTTTCAGATGTTTGCTTAAGTCAAGATTCAAATAAGCTCCTTATAGTTGTGTTTGACCATATGCCCTAAAACAAAGTGCTGAATTCTGAAACCACAAAACCCTGAATGAGGACAGGTGGCAGATTGGCATTGCTCACTGGTGCCCATCATAAAAACCAACCATTTTCTCATTCAACAGGTATTCATCAAGGACCTCCAACGTGCCAGACCTGTGCCCTGTATTGGTATATAACCATGACGCACTGATCATGAATCTTTGTTCTACCAAGTTGCGCCCATCTAAGTGTGTTAACATCTTTCTCTTCAATCATCTTGTAAATACTTGATTGTGGGAAGCAAACCTCATCTATGTGATTTTCTACCGTGGACACAGCAGAGAGCTGTCTTTGTGACATGTTAATACTTAGCATTTACGGTGCGTGTTTAAAATCCCTCCAAAGCCTCAGGATCCCCTTCCCGACCTGGACTTGCCCATTCCCACTCTTCCTACTCTGCTGCTCAAGTTCTGAACAGTTTGAGTTGATGGCCTTGTGGCCTATTGATCCAAGGCCCTTCTGCTGCCTCCCTGGCAATCTCACCCTCTCCCTTGGGCAACGATAGCCAACAACTGATGAATTTGAGAATAGAAAATCCCAGCTCCTTTGATTCGAGGCAGTAAACTCTTCAGGGTAATGTATACCCTGGAGCTGCCTGAGGGATCAGGCTCAATGTGAGATCTGAAATCTGGCTTCTTCCCCTTCCCTGTCTTGCTTTCCCATCCCAGAATTCTCCAGAGCAGCTTGTTCCTTTATTAAGAATGTCTTGCAGCAGAATCCATGGCTCAAGCTCTTCTTTTGGTAGACAGAGACAGAATCTAAAACCTCCAAAGTGTTGCTCAAAATAGACACTTGCCCAACCGCCACCCACACTCTCATCCTCTCCATTCCCAACCCCAAAATACTAGGGTGCTGGACTTGAAAACAGCTTCACATCTGTACATCTGCGCTTGCACCAGAAGAATGAAAATGGTTTTTATTCACTTCACAAGTGAATTCACAACAGGGTTCTTACTACAGGGAGCCCCACTTGCATCTTTAAAATGACAAAATTCTACCCCAAAATTGATCTGTAGCAACTTTCCAGAAATAATGTATCCCATATAAAGCAGTGTCCCATGTTCCAACCCAATAATTGGGACTTGGAAATTCTTCTGTGTAGAAGTGGCTTTCTCCTGGGCCCCCCTGGTAAGTCTTCGACTCTTATCCTCAGCCCCCTGGGTCAGGCTCTGAGGGAGTTGCCATGGTGACCGTGGGAGGGCACCTTTCCTGTCAGCGACTCAGAAGAAAGGACTCCCAGCCCCCATAGAACTGAGAAGCAGGAACAGAGGGCCAAATAGCTTTCTCCTCAGTCAACTGGGCAGGTATTTAACTGTCTTGGCCTTGGAGGCATGAGGAAAGTGCCCAAATGCCTTGTGATGTCCCAGAGTGACACTGGGCTTTCTCTGCTTTTGCGTTAAGGACGCACCCCTCCTTGGGCCTGGATGAGACAACTCTAAGTATCCAGCGAACGGCCATTTGCAGGGAGTTGGCTGGGGACCCTATGGCTCTAATTTATTTATTATTGGAGTTAGCTGGTATAAAGGAAGGAGTCACTACATTTGTAAATGATTCTGTTTCTAATCCCAGGATCTTAACCCACTTAATCAAGGAAACGAAATCTTCTCGCTTTTGTTTAATTTGCTCAGTTGAATAGAAGAGACACCAGGGCAGGAACTAGAGACCTGAAGGCAGGATCCTGCCCGCAGTCATTCCTCACCCCTTAACCCAGAGACCCTGCTGAAAACCCTCCCCTCCGGCCTTGGTCCCACATTACGAGTGTCAATGATTATGGACATAGTATGTGCCCATTAGAGAGAGCTAAACACTGCAAACTTTTAATATCTCAGCGTCCTTCACTCCAATTCCAGTCACGTCATGTATTCACTGCCAACGTCCCAGACTGTAGGGCCTTCCATATTCTTTCTTTGAGATGCTTTCATCATGCACAACCATTCCCTGTTAATGCCCCTCCCTTCCCTCATGTGCTATCACGGTGCCCGCGACGCCTGCTTTTTGCTTCTGCTACTTGCCATTACATCACAGCATCATGGAGATTCCTCCAGGCCCAACATGGACATGTCTAATTTCCTTCTCAATACCACATATGTTCATATTCTCCCCCTGCTTTTACTTCTGGGAATGACCCTGACACAAGTCTAATGCATGCGTTCATGTGTACACATATATGTAATTGTATACTGAATGCCATTGTTTCTATAGCGTACATTCCCAAAACTGGCGCTGCTGGACTACAGGATGCGTTTGTTTTTAATTCTAATGTCACCTTGAGACTGTTTGCTCAAACGGGTTTAGCATTTCACACACCCATTAACAATGTATGAGAGTGCCTGTTTACCCACACACTCAACAATACCGGATGTTATCGGTCTTTAATTTTTGCCTATCTGATGAGTGAAAATGGTATTAATTGTCATTTTGTTTCTCATTTCCCTGACTACAAAGAGTTGAATCTCTTTCATATGCTTATCGGCCACTTGTATTTACTCAACTGTAAAATGTCTGTTTGTGTTAGCCAATTATGATGGTACACATCTGTAATCCCAGGGCACTGGGAGGCTGAGGCAGGAAAATTACAAGGTTAAGTCCAGCCTGGATAACTTAGCAATTTAGTAACTTACAAAAAATAAAAAGGGCTGGAGATATAGCTCAGTGTAAAGGCCCTGAGTTCAATTCCCACTACTGGAGTCAGGGTGGGGGGTGGGGGGGGCAGGGAAAGTTTATATCCTTCATTCATTCTTCTAAAGTTATGTCTTTTTCTTAACAAGTTTTATATTAGGGACATTTATTGTCTGTCACATTTATTATCATCCATCTTTTGACCTAGTAAGACTTGATCAATTTTGTCCCTTTCCTGTCAGCTGTACTCATGAATGTCAGCTTCCACCATTTCCACCAACTTAATGGGTAAAGATGTGTGGCTAGAAAAAGCATGTCGTCATTACAGAACAAAGAGGAGACAGAAGTACGCAGAGCAGGCGATTTGCACCAGGAGGCTGGGAAAGCCGAGGGGGACAGCATTTAGCATGTAGTACTCTTCTTTTGTCCAGATTAAGTATTGCATTGCATTGCATTGCATTGTATTGTATTGTATTGTATTGTATTGTGCTAAGAACACTTAACATGAGATTGTACACTCATAACAAAATTCTAAGAGCATGCTACATTTTTATTGACTATAGGTTATAATGTTGCACAGCACATCTCTAGAGCTCATTCAGTGTGCTTGACCTGTAGTACTCACATCAGGTAGAGAGAAAAGAGTAGCTTTTCCAGGACTCTCTCTGTTCTGCTTTAAATGGTCCTCCACATCTTAGAATAGGGTTCTTCTCTCACATTCCTTTAACTAGCTTACTCTTCCCCAGCCTTCAAAACTCAGCTCAAATCGCCTCCAAGGAAAAGCTTTCCTTGACCTGCCACGGGCGGACCAAAGGCCTCTCCTGTGCATAACTCCACGGGAGTGCTTGTCATACCACATTGCGACCTACTGGTATCTTGCTGGTATCCCTCTGGACAAGTGCCTCTTTAGAGATGGACCCCTTTGGAGCACACGCCCATACCCAGTGTCTAGTGTCCTTGGGAGTGCTTCATTTATTCAAAGAGCATCTTGATGACGGGCCAAATGGCACAGGCCTACAGTTCCAGCACTCTAGGAAGTTGAGGCAGGAGAACTGCAAGTTTAAGCCCAACCTATCTCAAAGTAAAACAAATTTTTTTAAGGCTAGGGATATTGCTCAGTATGAAGGCCCTCAGTTTAATCTCCAGTTTTAAAAAAATCAAACATGCTTGAGCAAATTCAGCGAACTTTTCTTAAGCACGATTGTGCCAGGTGCTATGGAGGAAACAAGAATGTAATGCATGGTCCCTGACCTCAGAGTGATCAAAAACCAGTTACAAAATAAAACAGAAAAAATTGAGATAATGACACATCACAGCAATTATAATCAAATAGAATATCATATAATCGAGAATGTACAATTCAGGCACGTCCAACCTCTTGCCTGCCATTTTTTCCCTTGTTTGAGTGAAAAGAAATTGTCCGGAGCCACACACAAGCAAGATACTATAGATAATATACTTGTATAAGTACTAAAATTCCGCTTCAAATTTTTTCATCATGACGTTTAAAAAATCTGGGGCAATAAAATGGCCTTGCTGAAGGTTAAATACAGTTGATAGACACAAGTGATAGAAGCCCTGGGCTGGGGGTGGGTGACAGGGAAGAGTAGCAGAGGATGCCAGACTCCATCCAGTTCTGGGTGGGTGGGATTTAGGTAGAAGGTAAGGAGAGGCAAAACAGTGGTGATGGAAGAGGGGATGGCAAAGGCGAGAGGCTGGGGAAGAGCGCGGTGTGGTATGAAACGGCAGGGGGTGGATCAAGCCACGGGAGTAGAGACAGTCTGCCAGGAAGAAGAGGGAGGCCAAGTAAGCAGAGATAATGTGTTTACAGCAGCCACTGGAAGCTAATATTGAGGGGGTCTCTACGTCTGTAGCTTACATATGCCTCTACAACAAACAGCACATAAACTGGCTCCAGGTTATTCAGATCTTCTATACGTGCTTACATAACGAAATTACATAATGGCTCTCTAGCCTCTCAACAACTCTCCCAGAAAACAAAAACATAACCCTAGCAACATCTGAGGGCTCAGAGTCCCGCACACCAAGGTGGTTTGCTCTTTAGCACAGCTTTGCTTTTGCTATTATAAATAACACCAAAGCAAACATTCTCCTCTTGTTTTTGAAGTAATTTGCTTATGCGAGTGAAATTCCTAGGTCAAAGATGATGTCCATTTTTTATGGCTCTTTTTCCATTCAGCTAACTTAACTTTTTTACAGAATTCGCCCTGATTTACACATTCACTTACAATGCAAGCGAGCCCCATGTCTGCCATGGTAAGGCCTGGGAGACTCGTGAAGGTCCCGCTTGGCACGTTTAACTTGTTCCTAACTCAGTAGCTACTACATAAGTTCTGGCCTTTCAGACACAAGTGGAGCCTTCCCCAAGGAGAAGAGATGCTGTATGTTGTGCTAACGCTAGCACAAGGGACTTCTCCATGGCCGTAAGGGGTACCCCTTAGGGATCATGCTGCTCCAGGAGAGAGAAACCTACACATCCTTAGCTTGTTTTATCAGCAACTGCAATGAGAGGTTTAAAAAAAAAAGAGTTAGAAGAGATGGTCTGCCTGTGTTTAGGAAGCTGGTAATTTTCCTGTGTTCCTAAAAAAGGTAGCCTGGGAATTGTCACTGACGGGCCCACAGGGAGAAACCAGTTTATTTAAAGGTCCAATTCTTCACAATACAGTAGCAATTTTTTGGTTTGTTTTTTTGTTTTTGGGTTTTGGGGTTTTTGCTGGATTTTGGGTTTTGTTTAGTTTTGTGTTTGTTTTTAATGAGTCCCTTGTTGGCTGCACTACTAAGAGCATCCTGCAAGCAAGAACATGACCCTCAGCTTCCCCACCTGCTTCCATCCATGGGGCAGAGGCAGACCTAACACTCATTTTCCCTGAGGACTCTCCCCCCAGTTTTGAGAGAGAGAGAAACAAAACCAAGTAACGACTGCTCACCTCTACTTCCCCGTCCACATAAGTCTCCTTACATTTGTGTGTAGATGGAACTGTTCAAGTATGGACGTGTGGCTTGGTAGGAGTGGGGCCAACAGGGCCCTGGGAGAGTCTAGAAGCTCGAGGCTCCAGAGAGATCGGGCCATCACCATTCCCGGCACTACAATGTACGCAGTCTGGTGACCTTTCCTTTCCCTCATCCTCCTTTCTCTTTCCTCCCTCTCTCCCCCTCCCAGCCTGATGCTTCAATGGGAGCCAGAACCAAGGAAGTCTAGGCCTTAGGACAGAGCAATGTCCTCCTGTACTTGGGGGCACATCCGGGACTCTGACAGGCCTAAAGCTCACCATGTTTTGTCTGCATATGTTTGGAAGAAAGCCTGTGGACTGGGGAGCTCTTCACTGTAGTCCTGGCCCTTCCCAGACTTTCCCGTGAGTTGGGGCTGGGGCCTCAGGCTCTCTTGCTCTGTGAAATGGCCAAACAAACCTGCTTCCAGAGACTGTGCACTAAGTGTACCTCAGGGAAAATGAACCACAAACATTTATAAATCTATCACTGAGGTGGCCACTAAAACAGCTGACAGAGCAAAGTATGACCCAGGCCAGACCCCGACTCTCTACTGGGCCGGCTTCTCTCGGCTACCTCCGGCCCTCACTCTGCCTCCCTGTGTGGCCCCAGGCAACTCCGCCGCTATGAATTTCCTTTGGCACTTTGAGGGCCCCCCCCCCCCACCGGGGGATTCATGGGACCACGGAAGGAAATGAAGAACATATTTTTAAATCAGAAGGGGAAGCAATGTCTTTGTGTCAGATAAGTGGCCTGGATCCAGGGCGGAGAGACGGCGGCGCATTCCTCCTCGCAGACAGCAGGTGCTCTTCGAGATGTGGTTATGGCAACAAAATAAATGATGGATAATTGCTTTTGTGACAACTTGCCAATTAAATTAGACTCAGCAGAATAACATAATGACAATTTGTTATGCTCCGGTGGGCACTAACATACCAATCATAATTAAATGCTATGACTGAAATAGAATACCGCTCCACGTAGGAATATATAACCCCAATTCCCTCTCTGTGAAACATTATAGGTTGAGGCTTGATTTTAATTTCGGAAAGATAATGGCATTAGTGCACATCCGAGTGGGTCTGTGGAGAGGCCTGTGGTGACAGAAGATGGGCCCGGGAGGAAACACCCGGAGCGCTGAAAGGCAACGTCCTTGGGAGACTTGAGAAGGCTTGTTCCGAAAACAGCGCGCGAAGGGCCGGAGTTGTTCCTGGTTCTGTCCTCAGAGGCTGAGAAATAAAGGGGGAGTGTTTTGTCCAGAGCCGCCATTGTCACAGGGGCAGAGCTGTGGCAGCTCCAAGGCCCCGCCCCGGAACGCTCTGGAGCATAGCCTTCAATGAGAAAGGCAGGTTCTCACCTTATGATGAAGAGGAGCCTAAGCCTGCTTTGGCCAGACATGTGCTGAGCACTGTTCGCCCTGAGGGCATTTCCTCCTCCCAACCCGTAGCTCACGTGAGGAACCAGCCTCAGAGGCAAAGGACCCACTCGAGATCGCAGCTGGACAATGCAGACCGAGCTCTCTCTGCTCACACGGCGTGGCCGCAGAAAGGAATCAGGCCAATCAGCATCTGGGCGGGAAACACCCGCTGGAAGCATAGAAGTGGTAGGAGAAGGAAGTAGAGTTGAAATGTCCGCTGGGGTTGCAGGCACCCTGCCTCCGTTAGCCGCACCCTCACCGCTCATGGCGCTTGGGCCAAAGACGCCCAATCAGACTCTTCGTCTGAAAACGGCGGCAAAACTACTGAACCGATTCTCTAGAATGGTCATAAGCGCAGACCAGTTTACACACAGCCAACGCAGCGCGCGAAGGCCATGACTGCCAAAAACGTGACCCAACTGAATCTTCTAAGTATTGATTATGTGTTCAAATTGTGATATCCTTATTGATGTCTTAATCCCAAACCAGTTCATGAAAGATTCGAGGAGGCTTTAAGATCAAATAGTAATTCTGCTTGCTGGTTTGAAAGTTTAGGAAGGGGTTTCATTCAAATAAAAGGGATGGCTGTAGTTTCTCCCTCTCTTTTAAGACGTGCTAGAGATGCAGCGCAGTGGGACATGCCTAGCACACAGGAGGCCTTCGAGTTCATCCCAAACAAACCTCTAACACTGAAGTATTTAAGA